>JASCZI010181981.1:12690-29011 GCA_036250425.1 Stylosanthes scabra
TAGTCCCACTTGCCTTTCTCATCAAATGTCACGTCTCTGCTAATAATCACGTTCTTTGTTTTTGGATTGTATAACCTGTACGCATTTGAATCTGTGTTGTAACCAATAAAGATGCACTTATCGCCTTTGTCATCTAACTTCTTTCTTATCTGATCTGGTACATGGGCATAAGTAATACACCCAAATACTTTGAAATGATGAATCGATGGTCGTCTTCTACTCCAAGCTTCTTCTGGAGTTTTATCACGAACACTCTTCGTCGAACACCTATTTAAAATGTGTACTGCTGTTGCGACTGCTTCCGCCCAAAATTCTTTAAGCAATTATTTTGACTTGAGCATGCATCTAACCATATCCATGATGGTTCTATTCTTTCTTTCAGCAACTCCGTTTTGTTGAGGAGTATATCTGGTTGTCATTTGGTGTTGAATTTCATGTTGCTTAAAGTAATCTGAACATACAAGATATTCTGTCCCTCTGTCTGTTCTCAGAGTTTTGATTCTATAGCCCCTTTGTTTTTCAACGAACGCCTTGAATGACTTAAAGACATCACATGCTTCTGATTTTTGCTTCAAAAAATACACCCATGTATATCTACTAAGATCATTAATAAAAGTGATAAAGTATCTGCTACCACCATTGCTTGGGCTTCAACATGACAAAGATCTGAATGCACAATTTCAAGTAGCCTTCTGGTTCTCCATGACTTTCCTATAGGAAATGGATCTCTATGCTTCTCTCCGAGTTGACAAAACTCACAGACACGATCAGGAACATGAATTCTTGGCAAACCAGAGACAAGTCTTTTTCTTGATAGATAATTCAGGCCAGAAAAGTGAAAGTGCCCAAATCACATATGCCACAACCAACTATCATCAGGTATCTCAAAACTCATACAAGAGATGTTTGCATGTTGAATTTTCAATGGAAACATTCTGTTTGATGTCATCTTTGCTTTGGCTAAGAATCTGCATTTGTTGTCAAATACAGTGCAATGTCCATGAAAGGTTATCACCTTAAATTCCTTTTCAGATAATTGTCCCATACTCAGTAAATTGTAATTAAGTTTAGGAGCATAGAAAACTTCAGAAATATAATTCAGAGAACCATCCTTCAATCTAATTGGTATCCACCCTTTTCCTTCAATAGGAATCTTTGTACTATCTCCAAACTTCACTAATGATTTAATTGACTCATCTAGCGAAGAAAATAACTCTTTTCTACCACACATATGATTGCTACAAGCATTATCCAAATACCATATATTTTCATCTTCAGCATATGAATCACTAGTGAAAAATGAAGTTCGCGTACCAGAATTATCACCAGTATTTTGATTTTGATTTTCTGCAACGTTTGTTTGGTTGTTGTTCATCATTCTGAATCTACAATCTGCTGCTCTGTGGCCATACTTTCCGCATTGAAAGCAATTGAAATTCGATCTTTCTTGATAAAAGTTACCTCGACCTCTTCCTCGATTGACAGGTCTGAAATTTGTTCCTGCTCTTTGTTGATTAGAAAGAGCAAAATTATTACCTCTTCCTTGGTTGTAATTGCCACGACCTTTACCTCTGAAATTTTCTCTACCTCTACTTTGATAATTGAAACCACGACCTCTACTTTCTTGTGTATGACTTGATTCAGCAACGTTGTTTAAATTTATCCTGCTTTCAAGACTTCTTCGGTTGATTTTTCTGACTTCTCTAATATTCTACTGACGTGGCTTTCCATGGTTCCTTGTAACTCTGCAATCGTCATGGTCTCCATATCATGAGATTCTAATATTGTACTCACCACATGATCATACTTCATCGGCATGGTGCGAAGTATTTTCTCCACCACCTTGCTATCGGGCATGTCTTCTCCATAAATTCTCATCTTATTTACAAGATCTGTAACACTAGTAAAATATTGCTTAACAGTTTTTGAGCTAGACATATCGTACCTTTCATATTCTCTTCTCAAGGACTGCAGCTTCGCCTTCTGCGCCTTATCTACACCTTTGTACGACAGCTTCAACGTGTTCCGTGCTTCTTTTGCGCTTTTGGCATTTGCTATTTTGCCAAACACCGTATAATCAACTCCTTGGTGAATTTGGGACAACGTCAATTGATCTCTCCTCTGCTGGACAATATCTGCTCCTTCTTGCAAACCTAGTTCTATGAAGTTCCACATGTTCTGGACCTTCAAATGGGTAGACATCAAAGTCTCCCAATAATTATAATCAAGTTTCCCATCTAACTTGGGACCGGACCACACAATATAGAATGTGTTTGTCATACTGACTCAAAGTGAGAACTCTCCCACCTCACAAATTCTCTAAAACCAAGCGCTGAATTAACCAGCTCTGATACCAAGTGTAAGTATAAAAACTCCACAGTAATTTGCCCAGGATCACTCAAACTCACATAATAATACTATTATTTTTCTTTCACTCTAAACTCACCAAAGAACTCATTAACAAAGAAATTCAAATACTAATATGAAACATATTATTCAAGAGGAGAGATAGTTTATTACATAACCTTCAAGCCTTTATATAGACACAAATCTTATTAACTAAGAAATAAAAATGACAGTGGATTACAAGTTGCATTGTAATGACGGTGATAATTAATAACCATTTGTTTCTCCATTGTTCTTGAGTAAGCCACTTTAATTCCAGCAACTTGACATTCACAATATCTTTTAACATCTTGAATCTTCTAATATATGACGGCAAGTGTAATTCAAATTTGGGTTTGATTCAAGTTTCTCCAAGCTTCTACCAACAACTAATATGGTGGTGAAGCATACAACTTGATTTAATAACTAACAGTAATGCTGCTCTTTCCCAGCAGAGGAAAAAGCGACAGGTATTCTTTCTCATGCATTCATCTCCTTATTTCCATTATTCAAATGTGTGTTACTGTGAACTTGATATTTGCACTTGATTCTGCATGTTCGTTTTAGGGTATATTTCAGATTCCTGCAACTTTGGCCCCTGTTGAGTCTATGGAGGCATATACCCAGATATCTAGCCACTCCTTCCACAAAACAAACAAACCAGGCATTATATCTCTTGACATTCTTTATTCTAAGGTATACCACCTAATAATCTTTATGAATCTGAATCATGCAACAACAATGGTTTTAACTATGCAACTACTGAGTGCTGATCAAGGCTTGTCTTATTACATGGTTGACAGGATTTAATTGCAACTGGCGGTATTGATACAAATGCTGTTATTTTTCACAGACCATCAGGACAAATATTGGTTTTACTTTTCTTGGGATTGAGTAGTTCTCTTATCTTCAAAATATTTTAACTGATTACGTATACAATACATTTGATAGGTTACCATCCCTTTAGATTCAGCAGATTCTGGTTTTGCACAATATTGGAAATCCAAATGTTAGCTGTTTTCTATACAGCTTTCAGTTATCATCAAATTTATTTTATGTGCAGACTGTTCGTGTGTGGCAAGGCTCAGACGATGATACTTATAACTGCAAACACATCCTGAGGGATCATACCGCGGAGGTAAACTAATCTAATGTTATCTTTTTCCTGACTTAGTTAATATCTTGTTTTACCATCCCATATTTTTCTTCTTTAGGTTAATAATTTTTTATCTCTCTACCAGTGCCGAATGATTTCAAGGTTGATATTGAATGTATTACCATATACTTCGGTTTTCTACAGTGAAATTGAGGCATAAATTTGTTGAGATTATAAATGAGTGTTAGGAGGAATGATTTGTGTTTACTGTTTAGTGACGAGGGCATAGTCTATTACTTGTTATTTGTACATTTCAACAGATGCTTTGCATTTGTATTCATTCTAAAAGCTACCTAATTTGCACTGTTGTTTCTCAATAATTTAATCTATGTTATTACTCTAGTTTAGCTGGCCTGGTTTTAATTTTAATTTTAGGCTAATGTTTTTAACCTTTTTATTCTACTCTCGTTCTGCTTAGGCTCATTTTCTTTAGTTTGATATGATGTATCTTTTATGTTACAATTGTTGTTGACTGTCTGAGGTTCATTTCAATGGTTAACAAGTCTTGTATAATCACTCCAACATATTCAGGTAGAAGATGTCACTGTCCATGCCACTAATAATTACTTTGCGACTGCTTCACTTGATGGAACTTGGTGCTTTTATGATCTATCCTCAGGAACATGTCTGACCCAGGTTTGCTCTCGTCCCATCTATTTGGTTTGTGTGCTCCTGTTTTCACTCTCCAGTGTTTTCAATTTTCATAATTCTGTAAAGATAAATAAGAAATTAGAATCCAAACCAAACTGGCCCTTGTGTTCTCTGTTTTGGTTTTCTTCTATGCAACGTAAGTGTCATTACAGAATTCCTAAAAGTTTGGTAGAAATCTCTCTTAAGAATTTATTTGGAAGCATGTAAAACAGATTTTTGAAATGATGAAAAAAAAATAGTATGTTCTGGTAACAAAATTATGATAGATATGAGCTGATCCTATTGAAATAATCCTAAGCAACTTCAATAGCTTACTATTATTATCAACTTAAGTCCAAATATCAATTGACAATAATACAAATAATCATTTCATATCCCTTTTAAGCATTTTATCTTGCAAAAGTAATTTTTTTCATGTAATCCAAACGAAACATGTCATGTTAAGACCACTTTTCTATTAAATTATCAAACAAATTAATTCTCATCTAATTGATTATATAGAGTTAAAGACTAAAGAGACTTTTACAAATAAGCCATTGTTCAGTAGGTTCAATCGTTCAGCTTTCTCAAATGCACTCCATAATTTGGTCAATGTTTCTTATAAGCATGAACTTTCAAACATAATAGTCGCAATGATTTTGCTTTGTCTAGGTTTCAGACACTTCAGGTTCTTCTGAAGGCTATACCTCTGCAGCTTTTCATCCAGATGGGCTAATTCTTGGAACTGGCACGACAGATGCTCTTATTAAGATCTGGGATTTAAAATGTCCGGTAATGCATTTTTTTTTAGGCAACATCTCATTTCAATTTTAATATTCATCAATATCTTATGTGCTTTTTTTGGCTGCAGGCATATGTTGCTAAATTTGAAGGACATGCAGGACCAGTGACTGCCTTATCTTTCTCTGAGAATGGGTACTTCCGAAATTTTGCTCCATATGACTCAGAAACTCCAACAAATTCAGGTATTTATTTTCTCCCAATGTTGACATTTGCCATATCAATAATTCTACGTGAACAAATGGTTTTGAACAACCAAGTCTAACCAAGTCATTTATTTCTATATTAAATAGAAGACTATTTTGATGTCAGATAGAACCTTATTTATGTGCAATTTTTTATACTATTTGACACCGAAATAATATTCTATTTAGCATAGAAATAAATCACTTAGTTGAACTTGGTTACACAAAATCACTTGTTCAAATAGCATTACCCTTACCATATACTAGCCATGTTGTCCCAACTTGTTATAGAAGTTTCTCAACTTATTACCTGTATCTTGCAGTTGAGTTCGATCACAGTGGATCTTACCTTGCAGTTGCAGGCTCTGATATCAGGTGAGAAATACTATAATAGTGGATTTGGTGATAATTTCCAAATGTTTTATTTCTTATCCTTTTGTACCTGGTTCAATTTATACAATTATGAAATAGTTCAAACCTTATTCACATTTTTGGTGGGTGGAAGAATGAAGCCATGTTCATAATTAAAGTTCTCTAAACCATAGCTCATATTTGAATTATTGCTTAGAGGTAACAAATTTATCGTGCAGGATTTACCAAGTGGCAAAAGTGAACTCTGAATGGAACTGTATCAAAACGTTCCCTGATTTATCTGGAACAGGTTTTCCATTTGTTCTTGTCTATTTTCCTCTCCAAGTTGAGTCTGTTAATGTTTTAGCAGCTGCTAAGCAGTTACTTGTCATTTTTTATTCACAGGGAAAGCCACCTGTGGAAAATTTGGTGCAGATGCAAAATATATAGCAGTGGGATCAATGGACCGGAATCTTCGAATATTTGGCCACTATTTTGGTGCAGATGCAAAAATATATAGCAGTGGGATTAATGATAATTTTATTCTTTTGGTCACTATTTTCCTGTTGGATTTTATTAATTTAAATAATCATTTAATTTAAAGTGGGGCTGCTAGTACCCTCTTTTAATATAGTAATAGTAATAGTAATAATAGATAGATCATAGAAATAGATTACAAGAGACTTCAAGCAAAAATCTTCACTACTTGAAGGTTTGTTTTTCTAGTTTGCCAATTAGCTAGGAAACGGTTATCGAGCCAGTAGAGGTGTTTCAGTAAAATTTTATATTCAAACCTCATTATTATAAAGGAAAAAGAGAAAAAAAATTTATTGTTATCGTTGTTTTTCCTTTTCTCTTCGTAAAATCTATGAAATAGAAAATACTGAAAATGAAAATAGAAAATGAAAACGTAAATTAAATACACAGTGTAACTAACCATAGAACATTTCATTTTAACAAATAGAGTTATAGTATATCTTAAGTTTGGTTTCATAAGCACTAGTCTTTTGGCCTTGAAGTATTGCAGATTGATTGGGACGACCAAAATAGATGAAGATGAAGATGATAAGATTGAATAAAAGATACGAAGGGAAGAAAGGACAATAATAATCACATTATCTTTGGGTATGTAATATATTTATTGCCTAATGGTTTTGTTCTAAATTTGTTTTGGCTACTCATGAGATCATGTTTTTAGCTACAAGCTAAGTTTATATATGTTGAAATTTGTGTGTTTCGATTGCCTTTTTATGAGCTATTTTATTTTAAAACTGAACAAAATATATATGTACGTACAATGCATGCAAGTGTTGAGTTTTTTTTTTTTTTAAAGAAAATATAATTATCATTTAAAGAAAGTCAAATGATACTTACAAATACAAAATCTAACAGCTTTACATAGAAAAAAGGAAAATAAATATCTTGTATATTGAACTATGATCTAGAAGGAAGCCTAATCTTCAATAACTAAGAAATAAAGATAAATATGAGTCCTTTTTTATTTTTTGATAAACATAGTATTGCAACATATTAAGATACGTATTGTCTTTTTCTTCACATAAAAATAAAAAATTTTTAAATTTAAAATTTTGAATAAAATTATGTCCCTGTGATATTTTCCTACTAGCTCTAGAAAATTCTGAAACTTAAACTTTGTAACAACATCACTCATGGAGGAATCAAAAGCACTGCCCAAAAGAAAAAAAAAATACTACACAAAAAGTTTATTTTGAGGTTCAGATCTGGATCTGAACATAAGTGAACGAAGGAAAAAGAAGAAAAAACAAACATTTATTATTATATAAAGACATAAGGCAGATTGCTAAGTCACAACTAGTGTAGAAAAAAAGAAAACAAAAAACTATACCTACAAAGACACATTATTATTTTCACATTACATTGTCCTAGGCACATTTGAAAACTAAACTCTCTCTTAACTAGCATCCATCAAAGTGAAGTTTTATTGTATATTCACATTCACTTGAGACATAATTGTGCTAGTTAGGATCCTACATACAAAACTCACCACTTAATCTTAGCATACAAAACATGTCCTTGCATTGTTGGTATCAAAATTATGCTATTTAACTTGAAAACTGGTGGGAAAATCTTCTTATGAAGAGAAAAATTTCTAGGAGTTCATAGAGAAATAGTTATCAAAATCCACCTTATCATCAAAGGAGTGAAAATCCAATCCTGCTATTATTGGTGATTTGGAGACTGAAGTTGGTGCTGAAACATTCTCACTAAAATCAGAATCTGAGGTTTGAAAGTGGAAAATGCTGTTTGATTCTGAATTTGTTGTTGGTGATATGAATTCAGGAGAAAAGCTTTCAATTTCAGAAACTATTGTTGGAGAAGTGAAGTAAAATGAAGGGAAAATGTTCTCCTTTATGTCAAGGTCAAAGTCAAAGTCAAAGTCATCAATTTTGTCTTCAAGTTCTTGTGATGATGATGAGGATGGTGATGATCCAAATGTGAGAATTGTTTCATGGGGTTGTTCTGTTTTGATCTCTTCTTCTTGTGGATGATGATGATCTAATAATAAGGCCATGTTTGGTTTTGAAGTTGCTGTTGTTGTTGCTCTTTTTGAGAGATGATTATTAACTTGTTGAATGCAAGTGTGTCTTCCTTTGTAGGTTATTTGTAACACATTTGGATCTTCATCTGATTTTTGAACTTGTTTTGTGGCCAAACAACCTTGTACATGTTTATGTGTACATCTGTAATATCCTCTGCAATGCAAACCCAATCTTTGTCAGCCAAAAAAAAGATAATCCAAAATTAAATCATGTTTAAAATAATATTGCTTTATTAATAAGTTTCTTATAAAAAGAAATTGAATATATATTTGATATGTTTATAAGATTAACTTATTTGACAATTAAATCAAATCATCTACTGAATTCTATTTTTATTGATATAATTATTAAAAAGATGACACATATAATTACATCAATTTCAATTGATTATTAATTTAAATGAGCTAATACTTTTTGTATATTAAGCGGATATACAATCTTCTAAAAATTATTTTGACAAAAATATTTTTTTAGGACTTAAATTCATAATTTCGAAAATATTTCAGTATTCCGAATTTATAATAATTCAGTGATCTTAATTATTAATTTTAATTATAAAATTAGCAATTAAATATAATTGAATTATCATAATAAATTCGAAGCAACTAAAATATTTTCTATAATTTCTTCATCATTTCATCAGATTTTTTGTAATTCTTTAGTAACTTTAAAATTGGGACTTATAAAATATGTTCTTTCGTAACAAAAGGGGCATTGAAGTCCCACTATATTATATATTATCATTTCAAGAAAATTATTCTATAGTTTGGATTTGGCTGCATTCTATTGATTTTTAATGCTCAATAGATGGAAAACATGTGCTTCCAAAACTATATAGGACCACCATTCCACCAAATAAGATTGTCTGATTTTTACAGTTTGCAATATACGGATCCATTGTTTCTATATCACAATTCACAAACCCTAAATATGCATTCATCAAAAAGCTGCTATCTTGCATTGAATTGAATATTATCTAATGTTGTCCTTTGGATAAGTTTCACAATTCACATAGTCTTTGAAAGAAAAAGAAAAGCAAATTGTCCTTATTATATAGCTGGAACAATAAGTGTTATTTTATTTGTCCCCATTTTTATATAATCATTGGCTAACTCACCAATCGTGTGGTAGTTAAATGGGTACCTATGTCCCCACTATGTGTCTAACTATAAGATATTTCTTGTATAAAAAATAAAAAAGTTTTCAAGTACGATATACCTGTAACTTATAATTTTTTATTTTAATTAAAAATATATATATATATAAATTAAAATTAACGGTTATATTTCTAATAAAATGAAAGGTTATGTTTCCATCATATTCAAATCAAGCACACAACCTCATTTAAATTTTAAAGTGCTATATCTCTAACAACTAATATATATATTTAGACATAACATTATTTTAGAGTAATCAAATTATTATTATTATTATTATTATTTTAAAAAATCATTATATTTAGACATAAACCAATTCAATTATAAATGTATTTAGTTTTTGTATGTATTATTATAAGACAAAAATATTTATTTTAGATGAATAATTCTAAATTTCTAACCTTGGAAACTTAGCTCCAAGAATATCTTTCTGTCCATATTTTCTCCAGCTATGGCCATCTTCCATAGAACCATCAATTGCTGTTCCCAAACACACCTTCACTTGCTTTGTCCACATTGACATAGTTTTTCTGAATCCCACAAAAAAAGTTCAAATTTTTAAGAACCCCAAATTGAAAATTTTTCAGATCATGAACCTTGAGAGTCTCATCATCCAAAAAATCACAAAAGGAGAAGAATTTGGCAAGTTATGGATATTGAAAACACTACCTTTTCTTGGACACTTCTTTGTTCTTTGGAGCAACTACCTCTTTGTCCAAGACCTCATTTTTTGTGCTACCATTTGCAAGAGAAGAAGATGAACAATGAGAAGAATCTTTCATGATGTTGGTGTTATTGAGCATGGTGAGTGCTTTCTCATAGGTTGAAAGTATCTTCTCTATCAAAGCTTCATTAGATTCATGTGATGATGATGATGATGATGATGATGATGATGATGATGGTGGTGATGGAGATGATGATGAATTCAAATGTTCAAAGAGCTTCTTTGCTAACTCCTTTCCTTGCATTAACTCACCAACAATACTAACTTGTTCCATTTCTTGAGGATTATTAAGTAATAAATAAGAAGAAGAAGAAGAAGAAAGGAACTATATAATACTAAGTATTATTAATAGACTTGAATTTTGAGCTTATGCACAAAAACTATAGGACTCAATAAAAAGATACCAATTTTATTGTATATATAGTATTGGGCATTTTGTAAAGTGAATATACATCAATGATTTGAAAAAGGGTATGTGAAGAAGTGGGAACTTAGTGTTGTAAATTTCAGATGAATTGCCAAAAATAGATGATGATGATGATGATGAATTGATGATGACTAATTAAGATGAAGAATACAAGCACAATGGAGAACAAAGAATTATTAGAACCATTTGGATTAAGCCAAGTGTGGTAGTCATATAATATATAGTAAATAAATGCCAAATGAATCAACTAAAAAGTTGTAGTGAAATTTTGTAGTGAAGATTCTAAGAGATATATAAGGTAAGGTGGTTTAATTGGAAGAGGATATGATGAGGTTCATATATGAATGGAGATGTGTATGTGTGAAATAGGAAAGAGGCTTTCTTAGCTAAGAAGGTGAGAGGAAGAGGGGGTTTTAAGGATGGGAAAAGAGAAGGAAAAGAGGGGTGATGTTGACTTACCCAAAAAACCATTGTAATATTTTCTACAATTGTGGGTCCTATATATTTTCTTGGGCATCAAAGAAAGCATAGTTGCACCACGTTAATAACAAGCTTTTGTGACCCGTTAATCTAGTTGTTAACTCGCTAATTTATTTAAATAAATGTTAAGAATTCGTCTTATGGATATAATAACTTAGTGATCAGTGATGAACCGTTAAATAAAATTCCAATTCGCTTTTCGAACTAAGAAATATATGGATAACCTAAAAAAATAACAAGCTTTTGTGATGTTAACTTTTGGAATTAAATAATTTTATTAATTAATTAAGTAAAGTTTATGATTTTAGTCTTGTTCCTTCGGAACAAAAATTGGATTTAGCTCAATAAAATTTTAAGTATTTGATATTATTTGTTGGTGTTTGCTTGTTTCTATTAGATATTGATGTAGCATATAAAATAATAAAAACATGAGAGTTTAACTAATGTTTTCTATGTCAACATTTAGCAAAAATAAGATAATTGTAAAGACAAAAAATAAGCTATTTCAAAATCATTCTAAACAAAATAAGACATATGAATGAAAACAAATAAAATATAAATTTTATAGACACCAAAAACCGATTTAACCCTCATTTTTAAATAAGTAAAGTTAAATATCTCCATCTTCGTAAATAAATAAATAATAAATAAATAAATAAAAGTTATCCTCAAAGTGGCTACTCTAATATTTCATTTGCTAACCTTTCAAGAAGTTTACATGAGATTTTATATTTCACTATTTTAAATAATTAAGTTCATGTATGAAATGATGTATATTTCACTTATATTGCAATCCGGCTACTATTGATTAGTTAATAAGGACAATTCTTTCATTCTAGAAAATAATAATACATAAAATTTTCAATTTATGTGTTGTTCATTATTCTATATATATATTGGGAGAGACAAGAGTATGTTCATGAACATGAATATGCTAATTGAATTATTGACCATTTCAAGTAGTTCTAAAACTTCAATCCCCTTCAATTCAGTCCACCAACACTGAATCGATAATAGTATATGGATGACAAATTTGTCCTTTTTTTCCATCATCTCAAAATTGATCATCAAATATATATATTCACCAAAATAAGGAACTGCTAAAATATTTATTATTGAAATCAAATAAGTTAAATTCATAGTCACCAAAAAAAAAAAGTTAAATTCATAACAGTGAATTTTAATAGAATTAATGTTGAAATTGGTCCTTAAAATTAAGATGTTAATGTGAATTGTTAACTTTCTGATCTTCTAATATAGTAGTAATAAAAAGTCTTAATTTATTTTTCTAATTATCTTTTTAATATTTTAAAAAAAATAAATTATTTAAATATAAATGTTATTTTTTTATATTAAAATATTTAAAATATTCTTTTTTAAAATTAAGAAAATAATTAAGAGAATACATTAGAAGTCTAAATATTTTTAGGGTTTAGAATTTATACATCTCATGATACATTAAGAACATGATACATGACCAACTTGAACAATATTATTATTATTATTATTATTATTATTATTATTATTATTTTTGGTCAAATTAAGATGCTAAATATTTAGAAAATTAAACCAATTTCATATGAGAAATAAAAATATAAAAATAATAAATAAAATATCATTCTTAACCCCTTACATGGGTCATGGAAAGTGAAAGAGACTCACACGCTTTGCTCTAATTATGTCCCAAAGAGAGAAATGTGAACCATCCAGGAAGAAAGGGTGAAGATTCTTGGATGCATCTCTAAATTTTCAATACTGAATAAATTCATTACATTTTTCCAAGATGATAATCTCAAAAAAAAAAAAAATCTCTTCTTGTTTTGTTTTGTAATGATTATGATTATCTTTTTAATGGCACTAAGCGACAAGGATTAAAGAATGACATAATTGATGTCGTAATGTCCAACCCCTTTGCTTACGTTTGATGTTGATCGTTAATTGCAATATTATGCGTGACATTATATTATGCAATTAATCAATGCCATAAATATTAGTATTCGATCAATAAAAATTAAGAATTAAAATATTTTTTATTCTATTAATTTATCCTTTAGTTACGTTTTTCCTATCCATAAAAAAATAAAAAATTTCTCTAAAATAAAATATTCAACTTAAAAAGATATCCTAAAAACTCAACCAAAATGCACACAGAATCTTCATGTGACCTAAATAAAGCTTAGCTTGTTTTCTGGTATATACAATATTATATGTACAAATTCTTTATCAACTAAATTTAGTTAAAATTAATTCAATTTTAATAAAAAAAATTATCACTAAAAATGTATAATATATTATATAATTTTATTAGAATTGATTAGATAAAATGTTTAGTTACTTGACATTTTCTATATATTAGCTTAGGTATTTAATGAAATCTGACACCTAAGGGTACGGTCTTGCCGACAAACTACAGAAAGATAACCAGTTCAGAAATATTTAATGTTTAAAAGTTTTTCAAACTTTTCATAAATGTTTTTGTCTTATAGTTATTGGATTTCAATCCGAAAATGTTTGTTGAATGAAAGTCATGTAATGTCCTTTACATGAAATTTTGCTTATAAATGTTTTTTACCATAATAGAGCTATATTTCCTAATGATTTTTGTCTTAGATCTAACATGTTTTCGAAAATTATTCTCCATTATTTTTGTGATTGTGCTTCTACTTGTATTATTTAGGATGATATGCATTTTGTTATATGGATGTTAAAAGTTGGCTTTGAAAAGATATTTGTATTAATGAATTTGCATTTTGCTCTAAGCTTTAGTGGGTTTGGCGTGACCGGAACAACTTAATTTTCAATTCGAATGATGTTTGGTCCTCTTTTCAGGTAAAATCCTTGAGTTTGTCTCTAATAAAGGATCTACAAGTGTGTCATCACTTGCAGGCAGCTTCTAGTCTTACTTTCATTCTTGTGAACTGAATTCCCCCTTTTGGTCACATTATGAAAATAAAGTGTGATGCTACTTTGTTTGATGATTATCTTTATACTGATTTTGGCTGTGTAATTCGGGATTCTAATAGGGTCTGGATTAAAGGATGTCTTAGTACTATACACTCTTCATCTGTTCTCCGAGCAGAGCTCTTTGATATTTGGAGGGGTCTAATTTTAGCCTGAGATTCTGGTTGTCGGAATGTTCTGTGTGAGACGGATAGTCTGGATGTCTTCTTGACAGCGCAACCTCAAGCCAATCTTCGTCAATCAGCTGATGCAGATTTAATCAATAAAATTCATGAGGCCCTTAATTGGAATTAGAATGCACAAATGGTGTTAATTCAGCGTACTGCAAATACTGCAGCTGACTTTTTAGCTAAGTATGCAGTGGAGAGAAACATAGATCATATGGAGTTGCTTCAACCGTTGAATAATATGCAGACTGTCCTGTTTTGTAATTCTAGTTCCTCTCCTGTGAGGACCTAATTTATTTCCTTTTTCCTGATCACCAAAAAAAATAGGGGTATAAAGAATACATGTTAATATTATTAGCTAATTAAAAAAATGATATGTTTAAATTTTTTATATATTTATTTATTATTTGATAAATAATAAATTTAAGCTCTTACTACTATTAATAATTTTAATAAGTATTCTTAAGATACATGTTAACTTAATTCCTTAATTAATTTGTCATATATGCATGTATCTTATTTGCTTTCACTGCTTATTAAGCTTAATAAATAAATATAAATATTATATATAAAGAGGATATATAGTAAATATCTGGTGATGATGTCTAATTTTTTTAAAATATTCTTTTCTTATATATTGAAACAACATAATTTTTTTTTTGTTAAGATTTAAACTAAATACTATTGATAAAGAGTTCAAACTACTTGTCATTTTAACCAATAATATTATTAAAAAAATAAAGAAATGAATTAAACCCCTAGTAATAATATTCATATTAGATTTGTGAAAACTGAAAACTTGGATGGTTTTTTTTTTATTTAAATAAAATAAATATCAAATTTACTAAAATAGATCCGTTGGGATATTTACCATTTTAGGCACACCCCCATATCTCGGGCTCTGCAAGCCCGAAATAAGGATTGAATGTATCTCGGGTCTGCAGAGCTCGAGATAAGACACAAATTCAAATTTCTCATATATCTTGGGTCTGCAGAGCCCAAGATACGTATCTCAGGACTGCAGAGCCCGAGATAGCCTCGAAAAAAAAATCTATATAAAGAAGCCCTTAGCAAGCTAGCCACACACCAAATTCTTCCACAAGAATACGAGTTTGCTCCCCAAAAACCATGAATATTAGTGATTTCGTGGTTGTTACTCTATATCCAAATGGTGAGATGGGCAGGGATGCGGATGGGATTTGGTTTCGGTCCATAAGTCCTGTTATGTTTCAGATGCAACCCGTTAATACGTTGGAGGAGTTGAAGTGTGTCATTCTGCGCAACATGGAGGCTGCCGACGCAATGTCAGTGAGACGAGTGGCCTACCGGCTGTTGAATCTTTTTCCTCCGAACCAGTTCAAGTTCAAGATTTTCTGGGTCGATAGCGATGCGCACGTCCATGCGATGTTCGAGTTGCACCGTCGGTATGGATCTCGAGAGGTGATGGAGCTGCTAACCGAGATGGAGACCGTGAATGTTGATGTAGTAGGTCCATCAAGCTCATCCCGAGGTGGGCCCGGTGCTATAATTGCTGCGCCCATACGGATTGCAACCTCCGAGGGGGGTGATGACGATTCTGACGAAGAATTTGTCGGCAACACGGATGAGTCAAGCGAAAGCTCTGATGGCTCAGAATTTGTCCCGGAATCTCAGGCGAGGCAGGGTTTTCTGCTTCCTGCACCAAGCCCGATACCTGATTTGTCATCCGTGGGCAGCCATTTTCACACGTTAAATCTGGATGATATGACAGAGGTGCAAAGGGAAGGTTTTGGTGGGGGCGGCGAAGATTATGATTTAGATGGAGAGAGTTTCAAATCGGGCATCGATTCAGCACCCGAGAGGCCGTGCATATGGCTGTAAAGAATTATAACATAAGGAGGTCATCCGAGTACAGGGTGGTGGAGTCTGATCCGTACAAATACGTCTGCCGATGCAAGCGATATGATGCAGGGTGGCCATGATCGCTGCGTGTGGCCCTGCGAACGAATCTTGGATATTGGTACGTATTTAGTGTTTTTCCATATTCCGCTATGTACCTGTTATTTTAATGTTAGTTAGTTGACACAGTGGATATTGTTCACGAACAGGGAGGTGCGGAGGTTTGGTGAACCGCACGATTGTTTGGCACCGTCAATGTCCTCCGATCACGCTCAGTTAGACGGCAGACTGATCTGCAGCTTCATCTTGCCGATAACAAAGGCCAATCCTTCCGTGCGCATTCTGGTGTTGCAATCTGCCCTTCAACAGAGTTACTCCTTCATGCCGTCGTACAGGAAGGTTTGGCTGGCCAAGCAGAAGGCAATCGCTAAGTTATA
>JASCZI010181982.1:0-10564 GCA_036250425.1 Stylosanthes scabra
TGTTTGATTGATCAATAAATGAACATAATAGAACATAATTCACAAAGAATGACATGATTATGAAGAGAAATTGAGACTAAAAACGACCAAAGATGCATAAGCATCAGTTCCCACTCAACCTTCCAGGTTAAAGTCTTCTCTTGATGTTGAATACAACCAGTCTAGGAAATTTTGCACCAAAAGCAGGATAGGGTAAATGAATAAATAAATTTTAATTGCAAGAAACATGTTAATTTCATACTCCTATACTTTATCTACCATCACTTCCATAAAATTTCCAGTCACAATTTACAAACAATGATATATATTTAATAGGAGTGGCATGCTGATTCACAGAAATATTGGAGCATAAATTAACACTACACATAGATGGCCAGCTAATCAAGCTATTATAGTTACTAATAAAACAATTTGAGAAGTTTAACTATTAGTTTTCCCAAATAAGTATATGTTACTATTAGTTTTCACAAAAAAGAATTAGAAGAATTAACAGAAAAGCCAACTAAGCCCCCAACTGCTATAAATTTCGTACTCTTACCTGTTATACAAACATGTTGATCTCGTCAAGTGGCATGTCAGTAGCATATTGAATTAATCTCTTCAAGTAAGCCATATGCAGACAATAAACAAAAGCTTCAGTCAATACATAATTTGCTAGGATCATGAACTAACAATACAAATACATCATAGAAAAACAAATTTAACAAACAAGTAAAGTATTGGATTTATATATAAGTTGCAGAATGCAGAGAAAATAAATAAAAATTCAAATACCCAAAATTGAACTTAACTGAAACTTCTTTCTTACTCTGAATGTTAATTCCTGTAGCACAAACAAATTCATCAGCATAATCAGAACTCTGAATTTATATGAAATAGCAAGTTAAAAATTCATTAAAGATGATACAAACCACAATGAAATCTGGTAACGGTGAGTTCGCAGTTGCGTCAGTGATGGGATTTCCTGGCTCGGGGATGGTTGCAACTCACGAGCTCGGAGAAGTGGTGACTGTGTGATGGGATTTCCTGGCTTCTTAACTGACGGATCGAGCGAGGCGGTGACTACGTGAACGATGACAGTGGGGATGCAGTGAGTACATGGCATGTGAGGTTAAGGAGAGAAGCTGCGACGATGCTGAAGAAACAGCGCCGGTGGTCTTCACCGTGACGAAGAGTCCGGTGGTCAGACTGCGGGTGGGACGACGGTTGCCATGAGAGACTGCGAGTTAGGGTTGGTTGGTTAGGGTTGGTTCCGGTGAGTAAGGCGGAGAGAGATGAGGCTGTGTGGTGAATTAGGTTGCCATGATGAGTAGGCTGTGTGGTGAATTAGGGTTTGTGTTTCTCCTTTTTTTTGTTCTTTTTTTTTTCTGGAACGAGGAAGAACGAAGGAGCTTGAAGAAGGAGGGAGGTTTGTGTTTCTCCTTTTTTTTTTTAAGTGTGTTTTTTCAATTACTTCATCATCAATTATTATGTTGAAGAAAAAAATTGGGGGGAAGCCCAAATTTTAGGTGGTAAACTTTTTTGTCATGTTTTAATTGGGTAATGAAATTATTAAACAAATTGGCCATGATGGCCCAAGCCTATAAATGTGGCCACGCTTAAAAAATGAGCCCAGTATTCTCAATAGCCACGTTTTATACTGGTGGCAAAAAAAAGCATGCTGATAGCTCTGAACAATTGCCATCCCTGAAGAAACGTGGCCGTTGACACTTTTTGCCACGTTTTTCAAGTGTGGCAAAAACAAAGGGGTGCCCATAGGCCATAATTCTTGTAGTGTAGCATTTTTAACTTTATTTTTAGATGTGCTAGGTTAGTTTACATCATATCCAACACCTTCTCTATCATTAACATGCTTTTGGCTACTCAATATTTTATCTAAGTTCTGAGATGATTCATTGAACTTGGCTAAACTAGTTTTTAGCTTTTCTATTTCATGAATATGCATTTTACAAGATTTACGTGGTTCATTGTTAGAATTTGTTTTGATTTTCTCAAGTTTTGTGTTTTCATTTTTCAAAACTTTAATTTCTTTTTGCAATTCCGCTTAGTTTTCTTTATAGCGGAATTTTCTTGGGAAGCTTTAATAAATTCTTCTAACAATTTATCATATATATCTTGTAATTCATTTTGACAAAAGTCTGAATCACTAACCTTTTCTTCGTTGGCCATTAAGCATATGTTTGCGACTTCATCATCATCGGAGTCGGTGTAAGAGTCATCTTCATTTTCCCATGAGATGTACGCCTTTTGCTTCTTCTTGAACTTCTTGTCTTTTTCTCCTTTTTGTAGTTTTGGACAATTTGGTTTGATGTGTCCAATTTCTCCACATTCAAAGCACTTTGGAGGTTTGTTCTTGTTCTTGAAGATGAAGTTCTTCTTTTTCGCAAATTTTGTGAATTTCTTTATAAGAAGTGCGAAATCTTGATCTTCATCTTCTTCGTCGCTTTCTTCTTCATGTGAAGAAGATGCTTTTAGTGCCAAACTCTTCTTCTTGTTTTCTCCACTATGAGATTTTAAGATGGTCATCTCAAAAGTTAAGAGATTTCCTCTTAATTGATCAAAAGTGAGTTGATCATAGTTTTTCCCTTCTTCAATTGCACTTACTTTGGAAATCCATTTTGAGGTAAGACTTCTAAGCACTTTGCTTACAATTTCGCTTTCAGGATATTTCTTCCCAAGCAAATTTAAGCTAGTGATAATTTTTGAGAACCGTTCAAGAGTACCTTCAATCTTTTCTTCTTCCTTCATTTGGAATGTTTCATACTCATGAATAAGCATGTTTATTTTTATTGTTTCACATGACTCGTACCTTCATATGTGATACTTAGCTTGTCCCATATTTGTTTGGCGCCTTCGCATGTTGATATCTTCATATAGTCGTTTGGGCTCAGTGCACAATGAAGAAAATTTATCACTTTGTTGTTTAGCAAAATTTTCTTCCAATCATTATCATCCCATTCACTTTTGGGTTTGGGAATAAATGTTTTTACATCTTTGCCATCATCGCCCTTTTTAGTTGATTTCTTTGTAGGAATTTTATTTCCTTCTTCAACTATATCCCATATCTTTGCCTCTTGTGCCACGATCCACACTTGCATTCTATTCTTCCAATAATAATAGTTTGTTACATCAAAGAGTGGTGGTCGTGTCGTTGAATATCCTTCGTTGGAGGTGATGTTGTTGTTGGAGCTTGTGCTTGCCATGATCGTTCATCTTTAACTGTTAAGTCTTTATCAAAGTAAAGCTCTGATGCCACTTGTTAGTCAATAAACACGGATACTCAAGAGGGGGTGAATTCAGTATCTAAACAACAATGAAAATTTTTCGCAGAAACGTAGATTGCTTTGAATTTAAATAACTCAAATGCTCGTACTAATATTTTTCCAAGTGCTTAAGTCAATTCTTAAGTACTTAGAAGGATCTTTTACTTTCCAAAACACTTGTTGAAAATAAATAACGAAAATGTAAAAGAATAGAGTTTAGAGATTGTTACACAACAACGTATAGTGGTTCGGCACAACCTTTGCCTACGTCCACTCTTTCTCAATCGTAATCGAGAAGTTCCACTATCACCAAGCTTCAAGGTGCTTGATAAACCGTTTACAAACTTAAGCCTTTGATTCTAACAACTCACGATATCTCACGACAAACTACTCCACTCAAAGTAATCCCAACTTCAAGAATTTCCCTTGAGTGTTTATCTAATTGACTATATTGTTTATCTCTTGAATCAACAATAAGAGAACCAACCTCTTATCTTACAAATGAAGCAAACAAATGTGGTAGCTCTTCAAATAAGAGTGTGTGTTTACAAATGAAGCACTACGAACCAAATATCAAATATCTCTCAAATATAAAAAAACTTTGAAATGAATGTATATAAGCAAGAAGGTTTAGAGCAAGTGTTGTGTTTGTAAATGAGCTCCAAAACATGTATTTATAGACATCCCAAGCAGTTCACTATTCACTAGCCGTTGGAATAGTAACTGTCACTGTTTACTGTTCACTATTCATAGCCGTTGGAATAGTAACTGTCACTGTTCACTAATCATAGCCGTTGGAATAGTAACTTTTACTGTTCACTATAGACTATTGCATATCAATCTGGAGCTCTGGATGTTAGCTTTCTAATGCAACAAGAACTGCATCGTTTGGACCTCTGTAGCTCGAGTTATCATCACTTTAGTGCAAAAAGGTCAAGATTGACAGCATACACTAAGCTTTAAACCAGCTTAGTTGTAAAACAAGTTATAAAACTTTTACGGCTATAATTTTCGTAAAACATTTTCTTTAAAAAAACATTTTATAATGTGTGTGTGAGAGAGAGATAATAAATTTTGGTTCTTGACAAGTAAATTACCTAAGTCCTAGACTTTAAACCGTCTTCAACCTTGCGGACTTTGTTTTCTTGTCGTTGTTATTTTGCTTTCAAAGCAAATCCTCACATCCTTCGATGGTTGTCATTCATCAAAACCTAAACATATAATCTTTACATATATTGTATCATGGTTTACAATTTATTGTTAAGAGCGCAAGAAAACAGATAAAATAGCAGATAAATAAAGAGTGTCCGGCCATGGGTTGAAATACCGTGCATCCCTATGAATGCTACCGATCCCAGATTGGATGGACTGTCACCTAAAGGAAACTAACCACCACAGGGTGGCGGAGTTAATCCCTATCCAAAGGTCCTAAGCATACAAAACAGCAGGGGACCTAGTTCTCAACAGAGCTCGAGTAAATCCCGCGTCACCAGGAAGAACTCACCTGTAGTGCATCCCGCACCAAATTGAGTCTGTATCACTTAAGGTCCCCACACCGCCTGCAGGGGTGTAGCGTTAACGGCATCAAAACTAACTCTGTTCCTCCCATCCGTTGCCCTTAGGGATCGGCAGCTAAGTTCATTCGCACATTTTAACCCACAGCCGAGACAATATGGTCACTACTCACTACTGATCATAATTGTGGAAATTAAACGGACAGAATAACGGCAAAGCATAATGATAAATAGCAGAAAACAAACGGACAGAGTAACGGCAGTAATATAAAATTCAAATTAAGAGTCGGCAGAGTAACGGCATACAAAATAAATAACAAAAGCGATAAAATGTTTGGCTAGTTGAAATGGACTAATTCTAATGGAACCCTAAACTATACAAGAGAATGGTGGAATGGGCTCTCCCAAAATGGTGAAGGCTTCCTCTATTTATAGCCACAAATCTGGCCACTCGTGCGTACGCATAGACCCTTTAGGTGCGTACGCATATGGTCTGGTTCCAGCTAGGACGTGACGCCCAAGGCATGGCAATGCGTACGCATAGGTCCTCATGTGCGTACGCATGGGCTCTGGATTTGGCGTCCAAGCTTTGCTTTGCGATCTTCTCGTTCCTCGCGCTCTCTTTAGCCACTTCCGTTCCAAACTTTGCCCGCTAAAGTCTGAAACACTTGAATGCACACATAAGGGCACCGTGCGGAACGGGAAACAGTTTAAAACATAGTAGAATTTGGCTAAAATAGCATATAATTACATTTACAGCCCTAAGGACCGATAAAACGCAAACATGCTTGTTTCTAATGTATTTAAGTGGTAAGAGGCTGATAATTAGTCAATTTATGATATGAAATAACCCATCGAAATGGGGTTTATCAATGTCCCTTGAAACCTGCTCTGAAACCTCATAAGAAATAATTCCTAAAACACGATGCAATACGTTTGCCGTACAATTAATCTTCTCTCTAAATTGAGCTTGTAATTCCTTAAACTTTACATGGGTGTATACGTGCTGAAATTGAGCTTCAATTGAAGACTTTGTTGCACAATGTATAACAGTATGGAACCCCACAACATCGGCTTCCCTTTCTTTATGTTCTTTACTTTGTAGGCAGTTGTCATATTGCTTTGCAAGTTGGATCAATGAGCTCTTCCGTGAAATTAACTTGTTAAAGAAAGCATGCATGCTCTCACTCCTTTGAGTGTTTTTCATTCCCGCCCAAAATTGTATATCAAGGTATATTGGGACCCATAGATGACGATCTTCAAACAAATCTAGGCCATATTTTAAAAATCAGAATACAATTAGTAGAAACGAACAGAATTTATACCCAATGTTGAACAGAATATTAACAAAAATAAAAATGTTACCTTGAAGCCATTTATTGCCTTCTAGGCCATACTTTATAAGGAAGTCATTCCAGTTTGTTTCAAAATCATTTTCAGAGAGAAGACCACACAATGTTGCTCATTTCTTGTTGTATATCAATATGCCCCTTGAATCCATTCAATTTTTGAGGAATCTTCTTCAAAATGTGCCAAATGCACCACCTATGTATTGTTGTTGGAATATAATGTTGGATAGCTGGAGGCATTGATGGGATTAATTGGTAATAATGCCTTTGGGGTGCTTCCCTCCCATGCAACGAAGCCAACACTCAAATAGCCATTTAAATGATTGGATGTCTTCATTCTTCATCAAAGCACAGCCAAGAAGTGTGGAATGTCCATGAAGATTCACTCAAACAAAAGAAGAAAATGGCATATCATATCTGAAATAAAAAATGAAACAGTCAGAGTACTGAACAAAATTTAAAACACAAATGAACAGAACATAAAAGAAGCATACCTTTTTTTATTGTAGGTTGTGTCAAATGACACAACATCATCGAAATATTCGAAGGCAGCCCGACTCCTTGTATCAGCCCAAAATATATTTTTAATTCCCTTATCATCATCGAGTATAAGCTCGTAAAAGAAGTTAGGGTTGTTCTCCTTCATTCGCAAGAAGTATTTCCCTAGTTCTTTGGCATCTTCTTCTTCCAACATATTACGAACCTCCCTTGTTGTGTAGTTTTTGACATCCTTCTCAATGAAATTCAGCTCATGGTGACCACCAGCAACTGTAACAAGTGACTGATATGTCTTACTCGGTCTAATGCCGGCCTGATCATTATTCTCAATGATTTGGCGAAGATACATACTAAGCTCTCTGTGTTGTGGTAGCATTTCTGCTAGTTCAGCAGAACAAGGATGTGAATGCTGCAACACAACCTTGGATATCACATAAAGTTGAGTTTTCTTCTGAGTGTGGACATAAATCCTTGCAAGACAGTTTGCCAGAGACATCGGATTCGTCTTCTCAGCTTTAGGTATATCAGATGTCATTTTACCCTCTCGAGTACATGTGAAGAGTTGATTCTTGATAGCACCGGTCTCTTTATTCCTCTGTGAATTTCTGATTTTAGAAGCAAATCTAGCTCGTTTAGCATACTCCTTGTAGAAATCATTAGCTTCAGCACATGTTACAAATGTCATCACAACCTGAGGGACGTACTCTGCATCAACATTACACAAAAACTGCAATACAAAGCCAAAACAAAAAGGAATTAATCGTTGAAAAGAATTTATGGACACATTGAGCAGAATTTATCGACAGATTGAACAAAATTTATGGACGTACCAAACAGAAAGATTTAAGCAAGCATATCAATTCTAAACGAATACAGAAAATGAATGAACAATTTACATCATGTAGTAAACCTCAAAGTAAACAATCAAACAGCAAGTATTTCAAGGATAACTCGTGCATAAAACACGTAAACAAATTCAGAAAATCACGAACTTCACCAAAAAAAGAGCAAAAACAACAAGTTTCACATATTAAGTTCACAAAACAATTAAAATTAGTTTTCTAACATGAATGTAGATTTTACAAATTAAATTGAATCTCATAATTAACAATCCAATAACAAGAACAATAACTACAAGAATAGAGCAAGAATTGAACAGAATTTATGGCCAGATTGAGGAAAATTGCTGGACAAATTGAACAGAATTTTTGGACGATACAAATATAAAGATTTAAGCAAACATATCAATTCAAAACGAATTCAGAAAATGAATGAACAATTTACATCATGAAGTAAACCACAGAATAAACAATCAAACAGCAAGGATTTCAAGGATAACTCGTGCATAAAACACATAAACAAATTCAGAAAATCACGAACCTCCATTTGCTCCTCCAATTGCTCCAATTCATGATTCGAATTCAGATCCTGATGATTCAAACTGCCTTCCGCCATCAAAATTACAAATGTTCAAAAATCGAAATCAATGAATTTGAGAAGAAGAAGAAGAAGAAGAAGAAGAAGAAGAAGAAGAAGAACTTCACAATTGAGGAAGACGTTGATGAAGAAGAGGACGAAGAATTTGAAAATTAGTTAAATCCTTGTTTGAGTTTTGTAGTTGAGGGTTTTGGAGGTGTGTTTCATGGGCTGAAGGTTTTAGTGAGGTGCATGAGAATAAGTGTATGGTTAGCGTGTGTTTGCTTAAATCATGTGTTCATCTATAATAATTGTTTTGAAAATTATCTTTTGACTTGATCTTATACTTGTTTTGAAATTGTCCAATCATAGACTAGAGTAGAAGAACACACAACCAAGATAGATTTTAAGCCTAACATTTGTGGTTTTATATCTCTAAACCACCATTTTCTTCATGTGTGTTACTTCCTCTTCTATGATTGTGATTGTAACTTGCTTAATTCTTTATGTCCATCATTATATATATTTGTATATTCATATGATTGAGGCCTTTATTTCTATTTTTAGCTCACAAACCAAATGGCCTAACCCGTTTGTATCATCCTTTGAAACCAACTTTGAGCATTGTAATCCCTTTGTTCTTAATTTAGCTCATTACAAGCCTTAAAAGTGAAAAACCATAAATGTTCTTTACTTGGTTTTTGATTAATTTAAGATTTAGTGGTTGCTTACTTTTGAGAGAAGAAAAGAAAGGGAGTCAAGGAGAGACATCAAATTGTGTGTGGGTGAAATAAAAAGGGGAATTATAAAATTTTGAGACATTTGGGATACATGCATGTATACATCAAACGTAAGCATATTCATTTGGACAAACCATCAAAGAAAGAAAAGTGACAAGAAAAATGTATAGAAACGAAAAGAAGAAGAAAAGAAAAATTTGTCACTTCAAGTAGTGAAAAATAAGCTGCCAAAATAAGCAAATGCATATGTCATAATCATTCATCAAAGCAAATGATTGTGAGTCTAGGTTGTAAGATAATTGGGAAAGAGTGAAAAACAAGAGGTTAGATGCATCTTAAAAGTAATCAAAAGCTTCAAGTTCTTTAGCCCACTTAACCAAATAAATTTCCACACCTTCACCTTGGCCCCATCACAACCCTTGAAAAACCTCTTGCTGTTGCACATATATATACATTTGATGTAGATTGTTAGATGAAAAACAAGTTGTGAAAAGCATGATTAGGAAGGAATTGAGAGCTTTTAACCCAGACACTTGAGCGATTAGAGTGTATACACATCCGGTAAGGGTTCTTAACCTCAACTCTACGCTTGGTGACCTTTCTTGCAATATAAGTCAAGTATCATCTTTTGTGCCTAAATGATTTTTGGGGTTAGTATTTGCTACAATGCTCATAGCCGTTCTCTCACACACGTTTGTTTAATCCCTCTATTTTGTAATTTCATTCATAGTATGATTCTTGTATAGTTCCTCCGTAATAATCTTCAATGATTTAATCTTGAAAATTTTAGGCTTATTGATTCACCTTTTTGTTTGATTTATTTGGGCATGAGGGCATGCCAATGTTTAAGTGTGGGGAGATTTGATAAACCCATTTCTGATGGTTTATTTTGTGCTATAAATAAGCAAATTATCAAACTAAACTCACTTAAATACTTGCAAATTGAGTGCATTCATGAATTATTGCTCCTTAAGGCTTAAATTGTGAATACATGCATTTTTGGCCATATTTTTCTATAGATTTACTTAATTCCCATTCCATTTGATACCTTGATTTGTTTGTTCGAGTGTTTCAGGCCTAGATAGGTTAGAATTGGATTGGAAGTGGCAAAGGAAGGCAAAAGGAGTAAGAATGAGAAGAGGAGAAAAAGAACCGTAGTCATCGGATTGGAGCAAACTTGTACTCTTTGGAAAGAAGAATACAATATCTACAACTTTCATGTTGAACACTTGTTTCGGTTCTAAGTGATTCTATGAGGAATTCGCGTCCAAAGATGAATGCTTAGAATTTTCCTAATGCTGTCAATCCTGACCTCTTCACACTAATTGGATCATACCTTGAGCTATAGAGGTCCAAATGACACCATTGGAAAGCTAACATCCAGAGCTTCAAAACGGTATAGATATGTCCCATATGTGTATGCACAGGCCATCGATGCGTATGCACAAAATTGGAGCGACGTGCAAGTCACGTTTTCTCACCTGTGCGTACGCATAGAAACTTGGTGTGTACGCACACGTGCGTGGGCACCAAGGAAAATGAAGGTCAAAAAGGGAATTTCAAGCCAAATGGAGGCCTATATATAGGAGGGATGCTACCCCATTCAACAAACAACCCTTTTGAGACCCATTTTTGGGGATCATAAGTCTTGAATAATTTTTGGAGAGTTTTATGGGACTTCATATTCTCCCATTTTCTCTCTTAGTTTAGTTTTTCTTAGGATTTCCATTTTCTTGTAGCCACACTAGCCAAACAATTTACTGTTTTTATGTCTGTTTAATTAA
>JASCZI010181982.1:10574-25204 GCA_036250425.1 Stylosanthes scabra
ATTCATATTCTCCCATTTTCTCTCTTAGTTTAGTTTTTCTTAGGATTTCCATTTTCTTGTAGCCACACTAGCCAAACAATTTACTGTTTTTATGTCTGTTTAATTAATGTTACTGTCGTTACTCTGCTCATTTACTTTTCAATCATAGTTATTCTGTTATTATTCATTATGTCTCTTTATTATTATGCCTATTTTATTTCTGTTATTATCATTATTGCTAGTATGGAGTAGTGTTCTTTGCCTTGGCCATGGGTTGAAGTGTGCGGATGACCTTAGCTACTGGTCCCTAAGGGCACGGATGGGAAGAGCCGAGGTTAGTTCCGATGCCGTTAACACTACGTCCCTGCCAATAACAGGAAGACCTTAACGATGTGAATTTGATGGGTTATTCGAGTTCACCGAATACCTTGGTCTTACGTTATTGAGTATACCTAGGACATTTAGATAGGGGCTAACTCCACCACTCTACCATTAGACAGAGTGGCTAATTTCCTTTAAGTGACAGTCCATCTAAACTGGCATTGGCAATGGTCATAGGGACGCACAGTACTTCAACCCATGGCCGAGCACTCTTTAATTTTTCTTGCAATCATATTTTGTTTCTCTACTCTCTGTTCTCAAAACTCAAATTGCAACCCCAAACATTTTCTCAACCAACAAAAACTTCAGTTTTCAATTCCTAGGGAGAACGACCCGAGTCCAGTACTCGGTATTTTTAACTAGTTGCATCATGTGACACATCTTTTCTAAATTTGATAAGGTTCACGTAATTTGGTTCAGAGTTATCTACAACGAACTACTGCTTTTGAATTCTAAGGAATTTCGAACCGGTCTCTGGGGCCGCCGTCAACCATAGTATCCTTAGTTCACTTATTAATTACTTATTTTACCCTTGGACGCAGTTAAGTCTCTAGTTTAACCATTCACTTAACCATTTTATTGACAAATCTATCTTAGGCATGGTATAAAAACCTAATTTCCCTTTATCCTCAGATGAGTCGGTTCTTATTCTTGAGGACTGTTTGTAACCTGTTTCAATATCAGTACTACTAGGGAACCATCTTAACCTTAGAGTTTATTCATAAGTGTTTTGAGGTTCACTCGATCCGGATAGCTAAACCAATTAAGCCGGAAACCGGTTTAACTGTACACTTAATCATTATAAAGCAAGGTTTAGATAGGAAAATTGAACCATAACCAAACCGGTTAAAAGCTCATAAACACTATGTCTCATTTGACCTTATCACTCTTACTTTACTTTGCAAATACTATTTAATTCTTAACTTAGTCATTTTCAGTGAACCGGTTTTAACTCGTAACTTAGAATACCGAGGACTAGCCAGACCAGAGAGTCTGGTCCGTTTCAACTAATGAGTTAATGAATCGTCATCCGGTTAAATCGTACCTTAATAAGTAATGAAGTCTAAGACTTGGTTAAACCAGTTAAACCGAGGGATGGGTTTAACTGTAAGTAAAAACACTTAGTAAACCGTTTGCGGTTTCTCGGTCAGCTCGCTTTCGGATTCCTGCCTCAACTCATATAAATGTTATAATATTCTTATTATGTCTTCCTTAATCACTTAATTTGGTCCTTGGGAAAATAAATTTACTATAGTATTCTTAGTTATAACTAAGTTCCAGTTTAATCATTAACTTTGACTCTTGACCTAACTGACTAACCTAAATTTTGGCTAAGTTACTTTATTATATTAGGATAAGTACCCTAAACTATTAACTAATTACATTTTAGTTCGAAGACTCCAAACTTATCAAAATTATACATTGGCCCCAAATCCCAAATTAAAACCCTAACCCTAATCCGCTTCGTCTCTACCACAGCTTCTTGTCTCTCTTCGGGGGCTTCTTCTACCATCTTAACACTGATAGCCTTGCATTCTCCTCTTGGGTTCATGATGGTATCACTTGGAAAAACGTTTGGGGGTCTTTGTGCTAGCTGTTTAGAGATTTCACCCATTTGCACTTCCAAGTTTCTGATGGCTTCCCCGTGGTTCTTGAAGTTCACCCTTGCTTCTTCAATGAAATTATTGGTGGATTGCTCAAAACCAACAGTGGATAAAGTGAGCTTCTCTAAGGTAGCCTCCACGGAATTGTGTTGAGGTGGTTTCGGAGGAGGTTGAGGTAGGAAGTGAGGTGGTTGTTGTTGAAAGGGTGGTTGCCTTTGGAAAGGAGGGGCTAATAGTTATTGTGGAAGTTGTTGTTTCTCTGCCCTTGATTTCCTCCCCAACTGAAATTGGGGTGATTCCTCCAGCCAGGATTGTATGTGTTAGAGTGAGGATCATTGTGGGGTGGCCTAGGTTGGTTGCCCAAATAGTTGACTTGCTCGATTGAAGACTGATCATCTTGAACCAAGCTACAATTGTGATTCTCATGAGGGCCACCACAAAGGCCACAAGCTACTTGGGGTGCCAATTGAGTTCCAATAGCTGAAACTTCTAACATCTCTAACTTCTTATTCAGAACACTAAGTTGCTAAGCCATGGCTTGTTTCTGAAGAAATAGCATCAACGGTTTCTACTTCCATGACTCCTCTCTTTACTGTCCCTCTTTCAGAGAAATTCATATATTGATTGTTTGCCATCATCTCAATTAGCTCAAGGGCTTCCTCCTTTGTCTTTATTTGCAAGGATCCACCTGCAGAAGAATCAAGTAAAATTCAGAGAAGTCAAGGTTTGCAACTGCAACCACTCGGGAAAAACATTATTGGGACATCTCCGTATCATCTCCTTGTATCTTTCCCAAGCTTCATAAAGATATTCTCAATCTTTTTTAGCAAAAGATTAGATGTCATGTCTGAGCTTTGCACTTCTGAGGGGGAAAGAACTTGGATTTTCTGCTTAATGGAGGTCTAACCACCATGAAATAAAACTAAAAAATGAATACAAAGTAACCATATAGACTATGCTTGTACCATACTCGAATCTAATATACTCACTTCATACCACTGCTCCATTTTAATGGAAGGCTCTCATGTCTCCATCCACTTCATTACAAACAAGCCACAATCTTTATTACTTACATGAAAAAGTATTTATTAAGTATTTTATTATCTTACAAATAAATTATCTATCAAAAGAAAAAACTGATGTTAAAAAATCAAAAACAAGAAACAAAACAATCAAAATATGGAGTACATCTAAAAATTAAAAACCGCAAAATCAAATTACAAGGCACCATGTAACCCATTAAGAAAGCTAATTCCACAAATCAAAAAATTAAAACTCCTGCAATCAAATATATTTAACTATATTAATCAAACAGTAATTCTTAGACCAATAAAACGCTATAATAACAAATGGAAAAAATAAAACCACATAATTCTTAGACCAATAAAAAACTACAAAAGGCACAAAATAAAATTAAAAATTTGCAACTAAATCAAACACGAAAAATATCTTACAAAAATGAATCATTTAATTATTGAGTACATCTCATATTTATAAAATTCATTTCAGTAAAAGGAAATTTTATTAATAAAAGTCTTAAATATTCTAAAAATGAAATCGAACTCAATTAAATATGGAATAAAGTAAAAATTGACATAAATCTAACAATAAAAACCTATACAATCAAACCATCAAACCATTAATGCTGTCACAATCAAATACTTATCCACTTTTTAAAGGAATTTAACAATGCGTCAAATAGCAACTAAAAATTTAATTAAAAAAATAAAACAAACAAGAAGGTAATCAAAATATTAAGTACATCTAAACACCAAACTATGCAAAATCCAATTTAAAAGGCATCAAATAACCTATTAAAAAATTTAATTCAACAAATCAAACATTATAAACTCATGCAATCAAAAGTACGTAACTAAATTAATCAAACCAAAATTGTTTTTTTACAATAACAAAGCCATGTACTCTATACAAATTAATAAAGTAACCAATTAAAATTAACACAAATCCAACAGAATAGAATATACAATCAAACCAATATTACTCCCACAATCAAACACTTATATACAAGAATTAAATAATGCGTCCTATAACACGCCAAATAGCAATTAAAAATCCAATTAAAAAAATTCAAACAAAAAGCAAACACGGTAATCAAAATATTGAGTATATTTAAAAACCAATTCACAAAATCCAAATTAAAAGGCACCAAGTAACCTATTATAAATACTAATTCAACAAATCAAACAATATAAACCTCTGCAATCAAATTATGTAACTAAATTAATCAACTCCTAATATTTTTTTTTACAATAATGAACCTATATACTCTATACAAATCAAACAAGAAGAACCATTATAATAAAGTAAATTAGAGAATTTACAAACCCTAATGAAATATTGGAAGCACAAACTCAACAAAAACTATATAACAAATAAAAATAGTAACAACAACAATCAAACCTGTAACACTCTAACTATTTCCCATGAATAGGAACTCCAAATTAAAAAATGGCAACAACAACATGTCACATACAACATTGTAGTTTGAAAACACGTTATAAGTTATAAAAAAAAAACATGATGCGAGCCTTTGATGGGTGTGAGGTAGATCGTGGGTTGGGATTAAAAAAACTCTCAACGAAAGCAGAGGAAGAAACATCAGCAGTGGAGGAGGAACAAGAGTTATTTGATTGTTGAGCATTATGTAGATAAAAGAATTATAATAAGTAAGATATATATATCAACTGGAATTAACCTGGTTTGATTTTTTTAATTTAAATTGAATTTAAAATTTGAGATTTTCCAGTAAAACTAGTTTGAAGATAGGAAGCCGTGAAATTTGTTCGAAAATTTGATTTTGAAGCGCATGTACAATGATGCATGAGCATCATTAAGGTTATTTCTCCTCAATTAGTGCATAAATTAGTAAGTAATTAGCTTAATACTCAATGTAATTTGTCAAAATCTTAATCATTTAGATACTTTGAGTATTTTGTTAATTATTTGCAGAAAATGAAGAAAAGAGAGCAAAGAAGTTGAAGAAACTTGCAGAGAAAGAAGCAGGATAGAATTGGACACACCCTTGATACTGCATGGTCATGTTTGGGCCACGTTCTAAACGTAAGCCAAACGTGATCCATTCAAGAACTAGGCCCAACTCTCCTCAAGCAATAGCAAGCCACGTTTGGACCACGCCTAGACGTGGGCCAAACGTGGCTCATTCAAACTTCCCAGGCCCAACCTGACACTCATCAAGTCACATTTGGACCACGCCTAGACGTGGGCCAAACGTGACTCAAGGAAAAGCTCCCTTAGGCTCATCCAAGCTCAACAAGGCCATGTTTGGACCACGCCTAAGCATGGGCCAAACGTGGCTCATCCAAGGCAGATCCAACTTCCTCCAAGCTAGCCCAAGCCACGTTTGGACCATACCTAAACGTGGGCCAGACATGGCTCAACAAGACCTTGGTGCACCATGAAAGCAATCCACGTTTGAAAAAACATGGCCCAAATGTGGCCTTCACCCAAAGCCCAAGGCCTTGTCTGTTCAGAAACTTGTCATCAATTTCAGAGACTTGTAATCTTTTAGGTTTAGGTTTTAGTATATATAGCTAGAAAAATTAGGATTTTGGACCCTTAGTTAGTCTTTCTTAGTTCTCTATTTTTCTCTGTTTTAAGTTCTCTCTCGTTTTCTCTCTGAATCTGGGTTTTCTCCCTTGCTCAGAGACTTAGGCTTCATGAACTTTTATAGCTTTTTGATGTTTCCAATTACTATGTGTAACTAAACGCTCTATGATTAAGGATGAAGAGCTCTGTTTCATCCACGCATATTTGAATAATTCAAGCTTTATTCATCTTTTCTTTTACTGCAAGTCACATTTTCACTCATCAGATTCATACGTGCTTCATTATTAAAGATTAAGTTTATTGAGAGGTAATCTTGTTCTTAGTTGTTTGAGTTTTAGTAATTGAGAAATTCTTAAACTTGAACGTGAGATTGAATCTGTTGATCACCTAATTCTTAATTATCTAAAGATAGAAAATTAGGGTTTTGTGAAATTGAATCTGGAAACTTGATCTTATCCCTTTGTTTAATCAGTGATTCAAGAGATTGCTAATTGATTAAATTAGGGTTTAATTAAATTAGGATTCTATGAATTGTGATTGCTTCTGTTAGAAGAAAAGTGAAATTGAATTAGGATAATTGCTAGAAAACATCTCTGATTCCTTGATCCTTTTGTTTTATTGAATTTCTATCATAATTGTGATTTGCTTGCCTCCTGATTGATTTTGTTTGCTGCACATTATTCAAGTCTTGGAATTTGGTTAATGATTAGTTGAATTTGCACGATTAGTTCTCTGTTCTATGATTCTTGTTACTTTTTGGTGCCAAGCTTAAGGATCCCTTGCATGTTAGGTTACTAGGATTAATTGTAGTTGCTGTGTGATATTTTAATTTATGGAATTTTGCATGATTAGATTAGTGAATTAGGACTTAGTTTAAACTTTATTTGTCATAGATCCATTAAACTCCTTTATTTTTTATTTGTCTAATTAAAGAATGTAATTAACCGTTATTGCTTGATCTATTAATCCTCGTGGGACGATACTCTACTCACTCTTTTATTACTTGATACGATCCGATGCACTTGCCGGTGGGAGCCCTGTTATTCCGCAAGAATTTCGGGCATCATACAACGCGTTATTAAAATGGAGACTGGTTTTATTTTTTTAACCAAATACATACACGTATTTTTATACGAGTGTCAAAAGGGTGTATTCTATAAGGTATAAGGGTGTGTATGCAGTGAGATTGTTTATTTATTTATTTATTTATTAATTAAAAGAAATCCTCTTCCTCTTCCCGCGCTAGTTCGCTCTTCTCTCACTGACTCCTCCCGCCCGCTCTCCCGATCACTTTGCCAAGACATGGTTAACACAGCGCCGCTGTCTTGTAGGTGCTTGCAGTAGCCGTCATGTCGTCCTCACTTCGTCTGTTTCCAGCCCTCCACGCAATCCTCGCTGCTCCGCTCCAATCATGAGTGGGTTAGGGTTTCTGTCCTCTTCTCTTCACCACTAATTTTCGGCTGAATCAATTATTTGAGAAGTGAAATTAGGTTTGGTCTTTGGTGCCTAATGTATGAGGATAGTTCTTTTTTTTTCCCTTTATAATGTTCATATAATTGTTGAGTTGTTATGGTTTATAGTCTGGTTTTGTTTTTGTGTTAAATTAAAAACCAATAAGTAAGTGTACCATTTATCTAAATTAGAAGTAAGAGTATCATTGCATTATAAGTATGATATACTTAGAATATCACTGGGAGGTGTCTGTGAAGTGTAATAACTCTCGGAAACTCTCAATTGGATAGCATCATGCCTGGCAGTAATTCAGAAGGGTGAGTTTTAGCCTCCACCCCTTACCTCTCACACGGTTCACAGGATACATGTCCAGTTTTGTGGAGAAATGCACATGTACAACCCTATGATTTATTATATCATGACCAACAAACATAAAAAAAAATTGCATTCTTTCCCCAAATTAGATTCATCATTCATGGGCCTGTATTTGGATCCTCATTGTTTGAGGATGGTTCCAATGGTTAGAATCGATTTGTACAAAAGGTGTCCAACAAAAAATATCAAAGAATAAGCTAAATTTTAAGAAAACCCTTAAAGTAAATATAAAATTACATGACAGAATAACATTATTATATTGTTGCTGCTGACATTATTCGAATCAATTTTTAATTTCAACTATTACCAAACGAAAATGTAAAAAAGCTATGTCTGACAAATAAAATAATTTCCTTCTCCTTAATTAAGCAAAATATTGTCATCCAATTTCAAGCAATATAAATGAGGTGTTCAAAAAATGTAATATAAATGTCATTTAATCTTTTACTAATATTATTGTTAAATCTTGTTCATATTTAATTTCTTGTAGCACCTTTTAATTAAATTTTTAACTTTTTACTGAAAAATTATTTTTTTTAATTGTTTTATTTTCCAGATTTCCAATAACAATAATTATACACAACCAAGTGATTTTACCAACCAAGTTCAACCAAGCTACTCTCCCACACGCGCTCTTTTCCCCTCTTGTTACCTTTTTTTTTCTTCTCTTCAACACGCGTACAATAAGAAGCAGAGGAGAATGATGATAACAGTAGCGATGACAATAACCACGACAACGAAGGAGGCAGCGGCGACGACGACAGCGTGGCGGCGGCAACAACAACGACGACGACGAATCCCATTTGTTGTTTCCATTTCGTTGAGAATGGAAGAAGAAGACCAAAACCACGTAAATAGGAGGAGGAAAAGGTGTAACAGGAAGATAGAGTACATTTGAGTGGTAACTTCCAATAATTCAAAATCCGTTTCTACTTTCATTCAAAATCCGTTTCTATTTTCAAGAAATTCAATTCAGTTTTATATATGAAAATTCATTTCTACTTTCATTCAAAATCCGTTTCTACTTTCATTCAAAATCCGTTTCTGTTTTCATGAAAATCTAATTCAGTTTTTATATATTAGAATTCGTTTCTACTTTTATTCAAAGTCCGTTTCTGTTTTCGTGAAAAATCTAAATCATTTTTTAATTCAAAATCCGTTTCTGTTTTTATTAAAAATCCGTTTCTCTTTTCATTCAAAATCTGTTTCTGTTTTCGTGAAAAATCTAATTCATTTTTTAATTCAAAATCCGTTTTTGTTTTCATTAAAAATCCGTTTCTCTTTTTATTCAAAATCCATTTCTGTTTTCGTGAAAAATATAATTCATTTTTAATTCAAAATCCATTTCTGTTTTTATTCAAAATTCGTTTCTCTTTTCATTAAACATCCGTTTCTATTTTTCCTAATTCAGTTTTTCATCAACAACAACAACACCACCAACAACGTAAACAATGGAGGAAGAAGAAGAGGAGGAGGACGCAGAAGAAGAGAAAGAGGAAGAGAACTAAGAAGAGGAAGAAGAAAAAGATGACGGTGACGATAACGAAAATAACAGTGGCGACAACAACGACGAAGACGATGACGGCGGTTGCAGCGACGATGACGACGGCTGCAGCAAGAAGAAGGAGGAGGAGGCGCTACAGCAGAAGAAGAAGGAGAAGGAGAAGGGGAATGAGAAGGAGAAGGAGGAGAAGAAGAAGAAGAAGAAATGCGTTTTGAATTTTGGGAAAATGTAGCGCGTGTGGAGGGTGAGAGTGGGAAAAAATTACTTGGTTGGACTTGGTTAGGGTAAATGCTTGGATGTATAGCATTACTGTTCCAGTAATACCAATATTTTAATGGTCTATTTGAATTGACTTTTTAAAAATACTTAACTTTTACTTTTTAAACAAGATTTTTTTAATAAAAAAGTTATTTCACATTTAGGTAGAATTTTTAAAAAAAAATTACGAGTGTTAAAAATTTCTTTTGCTTTTTCTATTTTAAAAAAAAGTATTATTGTTTTTTTTAAAGAAGCAAATAATTTTTTTAATAGAAGTACTTTTTTGAAAAATGCATTCAAATATATTTAAATTTTAATAAAATTACATTAAATCCCTTCTCTTTTCTCTTATTTTATTTTTCTCACTCAACACGGTTTGAAGAAATTATTAGCAGTCTTTTGGATGAATACCAAAAAGAAGTACCTAAATTCTATTTTGGGTTGGGTTTAGGGATGGCAATGGGGATCCGTGGGGTGGGGACCTCAATTCCCGTTCCCATCCCCGTTTATATTTTCGCCCCCCGTTCCCGGCCATCCCATCACGAGTCCCCATTTAAATGTCTCCGCGGGGAGGCGGATATCCATGGATATTAAAATTTACTAAATTATTTTACAAATAAAATAACTATAGAACAAAATTAACTATTAAAATTCAACATAATTAAATACAAATCATACAATACAACCAAATTTAACATATTAATTATAAAACATACAAACACAACATGAATTTAACAAAATCTATCACACAAATAATCTAACATAAGCTAAAATTAAATTAATTCATCATAAAAAATAAAATATTAGACTCTTGGTGGCTAATCAAAAAATTTGTTAGGGTCTTTTAACATATATATATAGGATCTTTTTGTAATTTTATATAAATGGGGATTTAGCGGGTCCCCGTGGGGCAGGTACCTCAATCCCCGTCCCCATCTTCGTTTATTCATGAGGTGGGTCCCCGTCCCGCAGGGATTTAGCGGGTCCCCAATTAGCTCTCAGTCATAGATTTTTTTTCGGATCCCCGCGGAGGCGGATAAAATTACCATCCTTAGTTGGATTTGTTAAATAAACTAAACCCTCCTATTTATTTCACAAACCTGAGACCCTGGCAAATTTTAAAATTTGGTACGACAATATTATCCTTATTTGCATAGAGAACCCTGCGGAGTCAAATCAAGAAACAAAATCGTAAACCAATTCAATCCTTCTCCGGTCATAAAGTTGCAAGAGATTTGCCACGCATCAAAAAATTGACACACGTGTTTGCATATAAGTAATACAGCAAGGCAGTGGAGGCTGCACATCTTTTGGCCCTGTGGAGGCTAAAACTCATTATTCAGAAAATACCATTAATATTGGTGGACACGTGGAGAAAGAAGCTGAGATGAAGGAGATCCTCCCATGTGCTCAAATTCTAGGGTGCTCCCAAGATATGATGATTTTGTAATACAACGACGGTCACGCCCTCTCCCCTATTTATCTTCGGTACTTCCTTTTCTTTACTCTATCTTACTAGAGTAATTGAGACTAAGGGTGGGAATAGCCAGGTCAGGCTTTACTCTTAATAGGCCAGGTCTGTAATAGAGTATATTAATCTTAGTCTGACCTATTGCTTGATATAGGCTTTTTAATAAGTATTAAACATGGCCTGTTGTCAAGCCTAGTCTGGCCTAAAGTCTGTCAATAGACCTGATTTTTTTAATAAATAAATAAATAATTTATATTAATATAAAATATTAAATTTAACGCATAATTTAATTTTCAGAATAAATTATTGAAGATATTAAGAAAATAAAAATTGATATGTATAACAAAAAAGACAAATGACTTAGTGGATGAAGATACTTAAAGATTTCAAAAGATCCAAGTTTAAGTCCTTCTTATTACATTTTTATTAGTATAATACATTTTTATATCTATATTTGCAGGCCCAGACCGGCCTGACAGGCCCAACAGACTATTTCGTAAGCCTAGACCTGACCTTTTAAAGAATTTAGGCTTTTTAAATAGTTTGAGTCTGGATTTATTTTTTAATCAAGCCAAACACAGGCCAGGCTGCAGGCTCCTGGCAGGACGTCTGACCTTTTTCCACCCCTAATTGAGACTCAATTGGCTCTACTTCCCTTCCCTCGTAAGAAACTTATCACTGATAATACTAGTACATAGACTTCCATCTTCTTTATTGCTTCTTTCTCTATTTACCCTTCTACGTTCCTTACATAGACACGCATACACATGTCCACCATTTGTTTGTTTAGACACAAAAATTTGATGGACATGATTACACACAAGAATACACAAAATACATGTATTCAATATTCCATCAAAATGTTGGGATACGAAGACACAACTTATTAGACATAAATTTTTACACTTTTATCCCTCATTAATTCTTAAAATACCCACTTTGTCTTTAGCCCTGTTCTTCTTCTTCCCATGTTGCTATTCTCTGATCTGGTATGATAACCATCCCCATCCTCCATCTTCACTCAGCCACTACCGTGTTATTCCCTCACTGCTCCCTCCGCGACCGCTGTCCTCTTTCTATCCTCTCTTTCTCACCCTCCATCATTCTAACCGCCTTCCCTCTCTCTCGCTCCCTCTCTTTTCCTCTTCGCGCCGCCCACAACCGCCGCCCCTCTCTCTCTTCCTCTTTGCGTCGCCCATAGATCTGCGATGACAGTGTAGATGCACAGAACCTCAACACTCTCAACAGGACGTATGTTCGTGATGCCTAGGCCACGGCTGTTCGTCTTATCTTAAATTTGCGAATCCAGTTTCAAAATTTCATAGTCTCCATCACATCTCTACCTCCTACATTCAATTTGAATATGTTTGAATTTTTTAAATTAAAATTTTGAATATGTATATTTTGTTTAATTTGGGATGAATTTGATAACTTTTGTTCATTTTATGCATATTAAATTTAATCTGGAAATGTATTTTGTGACTTCTCTTGGTTGAAGATGGATGATGGACTGATGGTAAAATAATGAGGGTAAAATTGACATTTAAATGAGGCTGTGAAACGTGTGCTGTGTCCTGTCCAATAATTTACCAAACAAAATATAAAATTAAGTGTACTCTTATGTCTATGTACTCTTGTGTATTATGTCCATGTCTTTGTTGATCAATGACACCAATCAAACGAAGCCTACATGAAGAGTGAGTGTGTAACGCGTGTCTAGTGAACTAGATAATTCGAATATTTATGATCAAGGTTTGATTAAAAAAAATTGAAAGTGTTTGATGGCCTGCAATGTCAATTGGAAATGGCCATATTTAGGGTGTGGAAAAAAGTTAGTTACACTAAACTGAATTGAAACTGTTTGAAAAAATTGATTTTTCAAGTAAAATAACCAAACTGAAACTACAATTTTTTATAAAAATCTATTTATTTAAAACCAGTTTTTTATAATTCAATTTGGTTTAAAACTAAAAAAATTGATTCTCAATTTAAATGATTTATTACTACCATTATCAAAAAGTGGCTATTTTTTTTTTCTTTTCTGATGAAAAATATAACTTATCTAGTACCATAATTCAAATAATGGATTCAGTAAATAGATATCGTATCACTTTAAAAGAATGTCAATTAAAATATGTCATTTGAATAACTCATTAAATGCGAATTTAATGTTATTATTTTAATGTTATAATATATGTTTGGATTGAGGTTTGTCAAACTGAATTTTGAATAAACTGTAATTTACAGAACTAATTTTGGATAGAAGTGAGTTTATGCCAACATAATTTATGTTTGATAACCTTATGTCAAAATTGAAAGATAATTATTATAAAGGACATGACATTAAATTATAAGGTTATCTTTTTAAGAATGTTTATCTTTTTCAATATATTTTTTATTTTATTTTCTTTCAATATGCTATAATTTTTCACTATTATTATTTATTATTTTTTTTTTAATTTGCTCCATATCAATAAATCATATTATAAAAAAGATAATAAATATAATACACAAGAACCACAATTATAAAAATATACAATGCCTAATAAAAAACTTTTCCAATCCAATAAGTCAAAATTTTAATATTCAGCTCATTTTTCAATTTCAACTTCCATCTAATTTGTAATTTTTTTTTCTTAAATAATCAAACTCCAAGATTTTAAAAATTGGAAGAGAAAGAAAGAGGAAGGGAAAGAGAAAGAGACAGAGAGAGTGGACGAGGAGAGAAAATGATTTTTTACATGATAAAAACTGATTTTATATGATAAAATTGGTTTTATATATGAAAAATTAGTTTAAAGTTAAAAATCAATTTAAACTGGTGCTCTATATTATAAACTGGTTTTAAACCAGTTTGCTGTTTGAAAAAATAATTTGGTTTAGTTTTCAAACCATTTAAAACAGTTTGATTCAGTTTCAGTTCAGTTTAGCCAATAACTACACCACGCACACCCCTAGCCATATTGATATTGGTAGGGCTGATCTTAGAACTGAAAATAAGCTCACTGGTTTGTTAGTCAATGTCAATAAGCTCATTGGTTTGTCAGCCTGTGTCCATTTTATATAAATTTTGGCAACCGCAACAAATTTTTAATTTATTTTTAACTTATTTTGTTTTCGGGTGATGGAGGGGAAATCACACACACTTTAGTGGGATTGAACTCTAATTTTATTCCTCTATCTAGAAGACTAGCAGTAAGTTGGTTCTTCTAAAAGGTTCATGTGAATAACTAAGTTTATGATGATCACATTTTAGATACAGAGGGTTCCAATGATGGAAGTGATGGCAACGCTGCAGGGGTGAGAACTTTCTTGCCAATGATGTATTTTTCTTTTTACAACGACTTTGACAAAATTGAAAGATATAAATTATGATATCTTCCGATGAACAGTAGAGTTGTCCTGGGATCACAATTATCTTTCTAATATCATCGCAGGCAGAGGACAAATGTTCTTGACCAGTTAATTTACAAGGGTTTTTATTAGACTAAAGCTGTTTGATTATTTTAATCATTAAGCTAAGTAAGGTGAAAATTCAACAATTTTGCTATTTGTTCAATGTATGTAGTACACTTTACGATTGAATTTTTGCAATTGTTGTATAAACATAATATGTGCTGACAGTTATGTTCTTTCACCTTGTACAAACAGATGGAGAAGGAAAACCTGAGATACAAGCTAGTCCAGTAACTCCAACTTCCAAAGAGCTACAACTTCTAAACAAGGTATAAGGTCATATATTGTAGATACTTTCTTTTCTCTTCTTATATCAATAATACTACATGTATCATTGCACACTTCTATACATCCCATTTACAACACGGAAAATATAAATATCAGCACAGAAAAATTCACAAAATACATTAATACAACATACGATAACATAGAAACAATTATGTATAGCACATAAATAGTATACCTTAACACAGAAATCAAAATAGAAGAAGAAAATGGATCTATGAAGATGTATATATATATATATATATATATATATATATATATATATATATATATATAA
>JASCZI010181983.1:0-19774 GCA_036250425.1 Stylosanthes scabra
TGATTGGTCGGAAGTCCTTCATGACATTTGGAGAATCAACCTTAGGGATAAGGACAACTAGGGTCTCCATAAGATTTGGATGCAAGGGTTGACCCAAAAAGGCAGATCTGACCAAGTTCCAAACATCTATACCAACAATATCCCAATATTCCTTAAAGAAAAATGATTGGAAACCATCAGGGCCCGGTGCTTTGAAAGAATTCATTCCGAAAACAGCATTCTTCACCTCTATTAGCGAAACAGGCTCAGTAAGTCTAGAAGAAGCCTCGGAACTCAGATGGGGTAATTTTACGTCGCCCATACTTTGCAGGTCAACATTCTCCACTGAGCAAAACAACCTCTTGAAGTAGGAAAGAGCTTCAGCCTGTAAGAGAGAAGGCTCAGTACACCAAGTACCATCCTCCATGAGAAGACCAGTAATTTTATTATTCTTTTTCCTAATCAAAGTTTGAAGATGGAAAAATTTGGAGTTACGGTCCCCAAAACGAACCCACTGTTCCCTGGACTTTTGGAACCAGAAAAGCTCCTCTTGTAGAAGAAGAGAATTATAATCATCATTAAGCTGCTTTTCTTGTAACCGCAAAGAAAGGATATCAGTCTGCTCCAACCGCCTCTGAATAAAACCAATCTGATTCTCCAGTTGCCTTTTGCGGACAAAAATGTTACCAAAGATGTTGGTATTAAATTCCAGAGATTTCCGCTGAACTTCATGAAGATTACTCGGCAACGATGGGGCCCCGAATGACCAAACACCCTGTACAACATTCCTATAAAGAGGGTGAGTACTCCACGCGGCTTGAAACTTGAATGGACGATAGAAGCTTTTAAATATAGATCACTACGAAAAAAATATTTATGGAGAAGCGCTCCAAGCATGCCCTTTGAATGCTTACAGATGAATGACATCGTCTTTTTCCTGCGACATTTAACACATTATGTTGTTTCCTTTCTTAATTACAAGTTCAACTTTATTTGGGCCTACTAATTTTTTTTTAAGACATCTAACATGGTGACGCGTGTGACGTGCTATGCTCTCATTAAGAATCATAAATGAGGCGGAGTATAAAACTTAAAATTTATTTCATTCATTAAGACAAACATTATAACTACAATACTTTCCATATTAACCACATAATTAACGTCCGTTTACTTTCTTATCATAATTATTTCTTGAAGACGCTGATTATTCACAAAAATTCGTAAATGGGAAACTTTTTCGTAAGTTAGTATTAATGGTGTCTCATTAGCAGTGTTCTGAAAATCGAACTGGACCGGCCAGTCGAACCTTTTAACGTTGAACCGGTCTCAATCACAGTCCGGATGGTAACATAGAATCGCAAATTTAAAATCCATAGTAGAACCGATGAATCGGAGGAAAACTGATCGATCGAACCGAATTGGGAATCACCTGGTTTTCTATCCATCAAAAACAAATAAACCCATAATGGGATGGATAGGGCTCGAATCCCTCTCCCTACAGAACAGAAGTCTCTCCCTTGCCACTATGCCATGATTGCAATTTAAGATGATTTGGGCAAGCTATTTTATATAAATAGCACTTTTTCTTCTACCTAACATACATTTATTTATTTATTTTTAATTTGGATGCGTTTATTCATAAATTAATTGTAACTTTAATCACTAACATAAAATTAATTATTCGTAACTTTTCATAAATTAAAATACAAATGCTAAAATATTTTTACTAATCACAACTTATTTTATATTTTTTCTCATAATTATATGCTACTTACTCGTATAACTTTTAATTCATACTCGTATATGATAACTTAATTAGTTTAAATCAATTAACAAATTAGTAAAATCTGGAAATATTAATTATTTTATTATGGAATTATTTACTATTGACTTTATGTGTTGTATTTAGGTGAGATTATAGCACTTTCGTTGATCTAAGACTATAAACTTAAAGGATATTTTAATTTCTATATCATGATATAATTTATTTTTAGCTTCACTTTCTTTTTATATATTATTTTATTATAAAGCGGTTGTTGCGGTTGAACCTTCGGTCGAATTGATTGGACCTGTAAAATTTCTAACCGATCACTTGAAGGTTCGACGACCGATCCGGTTTTCAAAAGCTTGGTTATTAGCAGTTCAAGGCTGTGTCATTAACACCACCGTACCGTAAAGATTACAATCTTTTCGTCGTATTTATTTTGATCCGTTATTTACTTGTAAACATAATTTGTTTTCTTCTCTCTTTTGGAGCTTTTGTATTCCCCAAACCTTCATTCTTGGCCTATTTCACATTTTCGGAGTCGAATCCCGAATGCATCCCTGTTTGTCCTCTAAAGCATTCGCTGCCTTTTTTTGGGGGGGGACATGCCACGCATTCCCGTTCATAACATGCATCGCTCTTCTTAAAACATATTTTCAGGCTACATGATCGGCCGCCGGCTACTGTTCCTGCACCAATCCAAGCCCACTCTCAACTTCCCCCCGGGCATGTGGGGTTATGACTTTATTGGACATTCAGAATCCAATTTACAACCAAACACCCATGAGGTACTTCTTTCAAACACTAATCAAAGAGGCCCATCATAAACACTAATCAAACAGACTCATCATACACTTAGGCCACATTTTGCATTACGCAACCCGTTCCCCATACCCTGTAACCCTACTCCATGTAAACACGCTTATCACTCTCTCCTCATTAACCCTTCGGTCATACATCATTAACAACATCACCACGTGTCCTTTCCTTATTCGCTCGTCAACCAAACTTCATCTATGGCCACCGCATTCTGGGCCACCAAAGAACTGGCATATATATATATATATATATAATATAAAAAGTATATTTTTATATGTATATTAAATAGTTCATACGTTATATAAATAAAATATTTCATAATAATCATATTTGATTATGAATTTAAATATAAATTAATTACGAAATTTAGTTACATATAAATGTTATTAAAATTATAAAATATTGTGTATTAAAGTTACTTATGATTAAAGATTTACCAATTACCATCTCATTTATTTTAGTTTTATTTTAACATTTTAATATCTCATCATATTATAAAAACATACATAGTTTTAACAATAATTTGCACATGGACATCAATAGTCTTTTTAAATATGTGCAAGCATAATTATGGAATTCTAACACTTTAGGCTCTTTTTTTCCAAATTTTCTCCCTTAGTTGGAGAGAAAATTTTATGTGTGGGTCCCTTTATGTGTGGGTCCCACTATAAATTTTTTCTCCTCTCATATTTTCCTTGCTAAATCAAACAAGGGAAAACCCAATTTTCTTGCTATTTTCTTTTCTCTCAATTTCTCTCATCTTATTTTCCTTCAATCCAAACACATTGTAAATTCCCACTCAACTAATCATGGCATGACTAGTGTAATATATGTACTTATTATGGGTTATGACTTGAATGTAACTATGTAAGGTGATTTTTTTCCCCTAACACTTAGAAAGCTATTATTGTTGCTTTTAAAAATTGGTGTCTTATACCGTATAGGCGGTTCTTATATTGATATAAAGAATTGTCACATATCTGCAGGCTGCAGCGCTACTCCCCACATGAAAGAGAGAGTGTGTCAGTTTCGACAATCTAACGAAGGTGCATACTTCGGTATAGAGGCTCTAGACGTATAGATGTATAGAGATGTGACTTGAAAGAATATTCCATGACAAGAAGAATATTCTATGAAAAGATAAAATCTAATAATCGGCTCCTAAGCTTTAAGGCTCGGTGGCTGATGTAGAAGGAGCAGCTATGCTTGGTTTATTGGGCTGAGCAGATGTGGGTTGGGCCTTCTCAAGTTGGTGTAATTGATTTCGATGTTTGTAAGTGGATTTTGGTTGTGCTGGAGCAAACAATAAATTTCAATTTTTCAAAATAATTTCAAAAAGTTATATCCGCCACATCATTTTTTACTTAGAAAAATAAGCAATTCTTTTAATAAACTTAAATTAATATTATTTCATGTTTTTTCCTATAATTTAATTTAACAAAATAAATTCAGATATTTATCGTTATTCTAATATTTATTTTTCTATTTATATTTATTTTTACATTTTTGTATTTTATAGTTTATAATAATTTTATATGAACAATGATTTTGGTCAACCAAGTTATTTATTTCTATACTAAATAGAAGACTATTTCGATGTCAAATAGAACTTTATTTATGTGCAATTTTTTATACTATTTGACACCAAAATAATATTCTATTTAGCATAGAAATAAATCACTTAGTTGAACTTGGTTAGGCAAAACCATTTATTCAAATAGCATTACCAACAAATATTGTTATTTTTTAATTTTAAACATATATATTAAATAATTGCAATTTAATATTTATTTGAATATATCTTAAGAAACATTGAATATAAAAAAAATAATACTTAATTAAATATAAAAAATAATATTTAATAAAATACTTCATAATATATTAATAATATAATATATATATATATATATATTAAAAAATCACTTTCTGTAACAAAAATTAACTTAGTCTAATGGTATTGAGGTTAGTTCACTATCTTTAGGTCCTTGGTTCAAACCCTATGAAATGCATTAGTTTTAAATAGGCATGTCATCATTTCCGTATCAGGACCTTACATAGAAGATGGGGATCGCCCAAAACATCACAAAGTGATAAAAGAGTTTATCAATAAAAAAATTTGTTTATGGTAGTCTTCTAACTAAATTATTTCAAAGTTGATGAAACTATATTTCGGGAAACAAACTCTTCTCCTTCAAAGACCACTTGATTTCTAGCCTTCCATATATTCCAACATAAGATTCCAATAAGCTCTAAGCTCTAGTTTTCTTCTACCTTCAGCCCCATCCGAGCTAAATTTAGTTTGCCTCCCCACCAATCACTAAAGAGTACTTATTGTTGTGCCTCGCTTTTACTATTAATAGGCATTGAAGACCACACCTCTTCTGATTTGAAACATCTCAGCAAGCAATGCATAATTGATTCTAGATCATCTCAGCATTTTGGACATGTTGCATGGGTATTCAGGAATCGATGATTGATTGTAGCAAGAACCGGGAGCTTCTCATGTAATACCCTCCAAAAAAAAGATTTAGATTTTTATTGGAAGTTTTAAATTCCACACAGAATTCCAAACATCTTTTTTTTTTTTTTTTGCATCAGTGGTGAGCATTGTTTAATTGGAGGGTGCCTGAAAGTATATGCAATTCTATAATCGAATAAAACATCATATAATTTTTTTTTTCTTCAAGACCACATCATAAAATCAGTACCTTTATCATTTAAAGAAATGCTTAAAATTTTCCCAACAATATCAGGTAAAAACAGGGACTCAATTAAATATTGATTCCATCTTCTATTCTCAATTAGCAAATCTTTCACCAAGTTAATTCCAAGGTTGTCAAGGTTAGGCAAGTTCATGGTAAAAAGATAAGGTGTAGGCAACCAAGGGTTTTGAAAAACTCTAACTTCATCTCCCTTTCCTGTGTCTTATCTTAATCCTTTTTCCACCACTGTTCTACCTTCCAACAAACTTTGCCATCCCCAAGATGGTTGGGTCCTTTCAGCAGCTAGAATGGAGGAATATCTATAGTATTTTTCTTTCAAAAGTTGAGCCAACAATGAAAAAGGTTTAGTGGCAACTGTCCAACATTGTTTTCCGAGCAGGGCAAGGTTTTGAGTTCTCAAGTCTTTGAAACCCAAACCACCTTCCTTCTTTGGCCTTGTCAATTTCTCCCAACTTATTCAGGACATCTTTCTTTCTTCTTCTCTTTGTCCCCACCAAAATCTAGTCAATATGTTGTGAATTTCATCCAACAAAGTATCAGGGAGCTTGAAACAAGAAAGAGTAAACATTGGGATTGCTTCTCTTACCGCTTTGATAAGAACATGTCTTCCACCAGCCGACAAAAAATTCCTCTTCCAAACTTGTACTCGCTTCTGGACCTCCTCTTTAATTGCCCCAAAAGTAGCTTTTTTGGATCTATGCACCACTAAATGCAAGCCCAGATATTTATCTTGAGCTCCAATATGCTCGATATGCATCAAATCCGCTAATTGAATCCTTAGTGGCTGAGGAGTGTTGCTATTGAAGAATAGGGCTGATTTGTTGAGATTGATTTTTTATCCATTGATATTCTTATATTGTAGGAAAGAGCCAAGATATTACTGCAGGAGTCAAGAGAAGCCTTACTAAACAAAATGGAGTCATCTGCAAATAGCAAGTGATTAACTAATGGACATCTTCTATGGATTCGAATTCCTTGAATATCACTATTTTGTTCTGCTTTGTGTAACAAGTAGGATAATCCTTCTGCACAAATAAAAAAAAATATGGTGATAAGGGGTCTCCTTGATGAATTCCCATTGTTAGCCTAAAATAGCTAAAAGGTTTACCTTCCACAAGCACATAATAAGAAACCATAGAAACTAGTTCTCGAATCCAAGCAATCCATCTATGATCAAAACCCATCTTATCCATCATAAACCAAAGAAAATGCCATTTCACTCTGTCATAAGCCTTACTCATATCTAGTTTAAAAGCCATTTCATGTTCCAATCCCTTCTTCTTTGTCTTCAAGTAGTGCATGCACTCATGTGCAATTAGAATATTATCATATATAATAAGCCTCCCCTTCAAGAACACACTTTGATTCAGGCTCACAATTTTATTCATGAAAGACTGCAATCTATGAACCAAAATCTTTGAAATAATTTTGTAAAAAACTGAGGATAAGCTTATTGGTTTGACCTGAGACATTTCCCTGGTATCTGGAATCTTGGGAATTAAGTAGATTTGTGTGTGGTTGAAACACTTCAAAATCCTTCCCCCTCGAAAGAAACTTCGAACATCCTTAAAGACATCTCCACCTACTATTTCCCAGTAAAATTGAAAGAATTTTGCATTAAAATCATCATCACCTGGTGCACTAGTAGAACACACTAAAGGTTGCTTTCTTGACTTCCTCAGTAGAGACACTTCTTGTGAGACTTCGATTCATGCTAGCTGTAACTGAAGGATTGAAGTCCTCAAATAAAGTAGTTGGGTCCCCATGATTTGTAGTAGTGAAAATAGCTCTGAAGTATTCTTCCGCAACACCAGCTATTCCATCAAGAGTTGAAGCTAAAGCACCATCATTCCCAACTAGGCCCCAAATTTTATTTTTAGGTTTCTAGCTTGGAACTTTTGGTGAAAAAAATTGTATTCCTGTCTCCTTCCTTCAACCATTTGCATCTTGATTTTTCTTTCCAAAAATTTTCCTCTTTAGAATAAGCTTTCTCCAATTTATCCTCAAGAACAGCAACTTCCTCTCCACCATGTATACCTGAAGCCCGAATCTCTTCCAACCTCTCTAAGGTCTCATCTATTTCAACCTTTGAATTTGTCCTGTTAGTACGTTGCCATTGTAATATCTTGTGCCTGCAAGCCTTAAGCTTTTGAGCAAGAACATACATTGGCGACCCTTGGCAATCTAAACTCCAAGCTTCCTCAACCAGAGATTGGATTACAACTTTCTCACACCATATACTCTGGAATTTAAGTCTTGTTTTACTATTCCATTGGGGGGATCAGTATCGGGAGTGATCTGAACCATTTTCGGAGAGTCTTCTGACTATTGCATTGTCAAAGTTTGATCTCCAGTCTGTCCCAACCAAAACCCTATCCAATCTCTCTTTAATTAGTTGATCTCCTCTCCTTCTATTAGTTCAAGTAAATGGAACCCCAATCATACCAAGATCAACCAGGGAATTGTCATCAATAAAGAGGCTGAAGTTTTCCATTGAGCCGGGAGATTTTAAGCTACCACCTTGTTTTTCGCCTTGGCTACGAATTGCGTTAAAATCATCCAACATCACCACTTTGCCTTCAAATTGATTGATTATAGGAAGTAATTCCTAAAATTGAAGAATTCTGGTTTGTTCATTTGTGTTGAGATAAACTCCAATTAGCCCCCATTCTTCATTTTTCCCCGTATCTTTCACCTTTGCAGCAATGTAAAAAGAATTAAGATCAAGAATTTGTAGCTCCAATGATTCCTTCCATGCTAAAGCCATGCCACCAGCCAACCCTGTTGGATCAACAATTTTCTAGTCTTTGAAACCACATGAAACAAGCTTTCTTTCCACCACTAGAGATTGATTCTTTGTCTTACAGAGAAAAACAACCTCGAGGGAGTGGGATTGACACATCTCTTTAAGATTATGTACTGTCAGGGGTCTCCCCAAACCCCGACAGTTCCACATAATGAGCCTCATGGAGAATTGGATGCCATTGAACGGCTGGCACCCTCCACCATTTCAACTTCAACACTATTATCTCCAGGACAAAAATTCTTCTGAGTTTCACTCTCTATTTCATCTATACTTTTTCTTTTCAAACTAGTAACTCTAGCTACATTATCACTGCTCCTTCTTGCCATCTTCTTAATTTTCCTCATGCTTTGAGTATTGTCTGAATTAGCTTTGAAACATACTTAACCAGTTGTTGACTTGTCAATTTCAGCCATGGGGATTCTCGTACTATTGTTTTGCACTTGGTTGATTACAGCGCTGGTTATTGAAAGCCCAGCTTCTTCACTGTCTCCTTGGTGAGCTACCTTTGGATTTGAGTTGTTTTCTTTGTCTTTTCCTTTCTCCTTGAAGTATAGTCCTGAGAGTCATTCAATGAGACAATCAGAAGTTGATTTCTTCCTCCTAAAATAGTCACCATTCCTTACTTCCTTGCCTTTCCATTGATTTGGTTCCTCCTTTGTCTCAACTCTTGATCCAACCTGGTTTCTCCAATTTTGTCTTCTTGCTAGGTGTTGAATTTTGTGTCTTCCATTAGAGCATAGCAGCTTTTACGATCATGTCCTATTTTTGCACAAAAAGTACAGACAATTCCTATGCGTTCATACTTGAGAACCGTTTCAGTACTGTTATTATCAGGGCTTGTTACCTTCAAACTGTCTTTAATATTTTCTCATAATTTATTTCCACCTTGGCTTTCAAAATTCCGGACTCCCTTCCTTTAACATTGAAAAACCAACCTCCGACACCCTTCCAACCATGTCTCCCAGCTTCCTTGCAACCTTCATAGTCTTCCTAAAATCAGGCAATCCCCAAAATTGGACCCAAACCGAGTAGGTGTTGAAGCTGTGTTTCTCATTACCTGACTCAGAAGACCATCTTCGGGTATGCAGCACAAAATCCTTGAAGAGCCATGGTGAGCCTTTTTCTATTCTCATCAGATCCATCTCTTCTTCAAAGAAAAACTGAAATTTGTTGTGGCTTATCTCAGTTACTCTATACCCTTGCAGTTTTCCCCATATCGCGCATAGAGCACTTTCCATTGTCCCCACTGAAAAGGCTTTGTCAGCAAATAGTCTTCCTACCAAGCTTTGAGTCCTCCCCTGATGTCTTCTTCTTTGAGTTGAATTGGTTCATCTGACTCATTGTTACTTTCCATAAACCCTTGTTGTGCTTTTCCCTTGTCACTGGCCATCACAAGCTAAAGATGAAAGTTGAGTTGTTGCGGATGATATCTCTATTTCTAATAATGTATATTAGCGTTAACCCGCTGGCACTATGTGGGACTCTGTTTTGGAAGTTATAGAGCAATAGAAAACTCTAAAAACACATTTAATTTCGTTATATTGATTATTTAACTCCAGTGATAACATTATACTAAATGAAGTAAGTTATTTCTTACAAATCAATATATTTAATTTATGATGTTAAATTATAATATAAAGTGCGTGTGTCGTATGAATTTAATACTAGTTATTTAATTATATACACATGGAAAATTTTCTAACAAAATTTTCAGCTTCAATTTTACAAAAATAACGGCAACATTTATTCTAGTAATAATTTAGCTTTAATGGAAACGAATAATAATTAATTAACAATTAACATATATATAAAAGGGAGTCATCATGATGAAATTATAATAATAGAAAAATATATTATAATTGATAATTTAGAAACTATATATAATTGATATCATGTTTCGTAAGGATTTATATTTTTTCCAACTTTTTCACGGTTTTCTTTTCGGCCATTCATTTCTTTCTTTCTTTTTTTATTGTTTTGGACAACATTTTCTTTCTTTGTTTTCTAGGTTTTAATGCATTCAAGGATTGGGAAAGCACTCAAGCCCAATAAAACACCTTCAACCATTCAAGCTACAACAAAAATGTCTAACAAATGTAGCACTTTCTTTTATCCCAAACTCTCGACGTAAGACCCACCCAACTCTTCTACAAGCCAACCATAAAAGCAAATCATTCAGCTTCACCTCATCCCACAGGGCTCACTATCGCGCCTAACATCTCCTGACAGCTTCTGAGCTCATCTGGAATCCTATTCTCTAACACTGTTCACACACATTATCTCTCCCCTACGTGTCGCATTGTTATTATGGCTAATGGAATCTCTATATCTCTATACAGGTTTGGTCTTTATATCTGCGAAAAAACTTCTAACGAATTAGAAGAAATAACCTCAACTCTTTATGCAGCATCATCCAGAGTATAATTAGTTACAAAAATTTAAAGAATTAAAATAAAAAACGCTAATAATTTATTATTTGAAAAATCAAATATTTGTACCGACAAAGAAAGACACATAATATTGTGTTGGAAGGTAAGTGGTCCAAGACAGCCTTTTTCAAAGAATGTATGCTGCTGTAGTCTTAACATTTTCCTGAAGAATGTCGCTATAGCCTTAAGATATAGCTGTGGGATTCAGCAACCGTTTATAGAGCATCACGTGCACGCCTTTAAGACGATCGATTATGTAAGTAATATCACGAGATCAGATGTCTCAAACATTTTCTTAATTATTAGGGAAAAACACTACTAATTTTGAACATAACTTTGAGTATTATTCGGTTTGTTGATTAACCTAGTTTGATGTGATTTATGAGGTTCATTCATATTTCATACACAATACAATTGCACCTAATATTTTACCATTATTTAAGCTTGTGCATATGTCACGTAGACACATGCATTATGCCACGTACAAGCTAAGTTTGGAAGAAGAGTTATAATGTTATATATAGTGGAGTGGGAATGTGAGGCATAGGTGTCAAAAAGAGAGGCACCACCGGCACCTTAGGGATCCATTAATTATTTTTGTAGCCATATGTAGTGCTTTACTTCTTGACAAACCAAAATTCCATCAACTCTTTAGAAAGTTGACAAAGACGTTATTGCTGTCACGGCGTAAATGAATGATCACTACATGGTCAAACCTATCAATAAATATCTTACCAGTTTGAGAGAAGTTTGAGGCGAGCTGTAGTGCATATGAAATTATTCTCTTTTTCTATAATCACCTAAAAACTAAGAAAAAATTACATTATAATTATGTTACTTTTCTGTAGGAGATAAAAATACATGTTAAAGAGTTTAAAATAATAGACCATTAAAAAATAATCTTTAAAATTTACTTTTGTTTTGTTACCATCTTTAATACACTTTTGTTTGTCCAAACTATTTTTGCATACTTTTATGTGGTTAGTCTTATTTTTTTAATATGTAGACATTTTTTTTTGGTTTTTTTACTTTTAATAGACAGTTCGTTACATTATTAAAGCTAAGGCTTGAAAGGAAAATAATGGTTAAAAAAATAATTTTAGGACGGTTGTTGCAAATGTACGACAGTATTTTTGTTATATAAGACCATAAATTGTAAAATAATAGGCAGGTGTGATTGCAGTATAATATTCGATTCTAATTTAAATAAAAATTAAAATAATAGGTAGGTGTGATTATTATAATATTAGACCATAACTTTATTATATTTTGAAAGGGTATGATATTGAAATTATATGAATATATTCTTAGAAAATGTTTAGGGTTAGTATATTTTATGTTTTTTCTAGTATTTTTAATTAATATATTCATTTTATTAGTATATTTAGATTTTTTTCTTATGTTGTAAATATGCTGATTTACTAAGTACTTGAAAAAAATAAAATGTATTAGTCATATAACAATGCTTATATTTTTATATTATATTTTAATCTTATGTTGTATTTTTAATAAATAAATTATAAATCTTTATCATTTAAATTAAAATATATAAAATGATGTTTTACGTTTATTATTTAAAAATTCTTTTTAAATACCTTTTCGATTAATATCCGTGAGAATCCATTTCTCTATAAGACTAATTCTATGGTGTCTTTTATTGTGGTGTTGAATTTGTTTAACTTATTTTTTAAAGTAAATATTAAATATTAACTTTTTCTTTTTGACAAATTAAGTATCACACGATAACAATCTGTCACCTGCCCATAAAAGTCCGCAATAGACCCATGACTACAATTAAGGGTGATAATAAAGACCCGGTTTTTCTATTTTTATTTTTGCTTAGTTGGGTCTGTTTCCTTTCCCATTGTAATTTTAAGGACGGGTAGGGTCTGGTTTAATTTCGGGTGTTTCGGCCTGATTTTAAAATTATATATCTTAATTAAAAATATGTTTTAAGGTGAAACTAATAATAAAATATTAATTTTTTTATTTAATTAATATTTTATATATTATATAATATTATTTTTGTTTTAAAATAATTTATTATATATATATAATATAATATTGTTCAAATTCAATGTTTAAAAATAAAAAACTATTACTTATTATATTAATTTATATTAAATCTACTCAGTTTAATTCGATTTATTTTGGGTCGAGTTAGATTTCCAGTGTGGTATTTATAGACGGATTTAGGTCTCGTTAGGACCGGGTTACCCGACCCATTGCACCGCCAACTACAACGAAAAAGGAATAAAAAGCCTTTTTTTTAAAAAAATGAGAATGGTAGGAGGGGAGGAGTACCGCCACATGGAGCCTCATTGGAATTCTTATTTCTTAATCTAAAATCTCAAATCAGATGGGTGGTTGGGTTTTTACTTTTTAGTTTTTACTCTCTCCCAATAATCCCAACCCACCTATATAAATATGCTTCCACAATCCCTATTAATCCTCGTGAGTCTTCAAATCTCACATCACATGTATGTATGTGACTATGAAACTTTATATTTATGGAAATAAACCATAAAAATCAAAGAATCCTCGGATATGAGTAGAATTCTCTATACTACCCTTTTCCTTCTCTATTCTTGTTATTATCATTCCACACTCCAAAACACAGAAGCAGTTCCTCTTAACACCAATGGAAGGTGGATAGTGGATGAAGGAGGACAAAGAGTGAAGCTTGCATGTGTGAATTGGGTGTCACATTTGGAAGCATCAATTCCTGAGGGACTAAGCAAACAACCCCTCGATGGAATCTCAAAGAGAATCAAGACATTGGGTTTTAACTGTGTTAGGCTCACTTGGCCACTTCAATTGGCCACCAATGATTCACTTTCTTCAATTTCAGTTAGACAGTCTCTCAATAATCTTGGACTTCTTGATTCCATCGCTGGTGTTCAATCCAATAATCCCAACCTTATTGAACTTCCCCTCATCAAATGTTTCCAGGTATTTATACATCTTCTTTAAATAATATTCGCTAAGATAGCAGGTGCATACTAAAAATTAATTACTCTGTATTCGTGTATATTTATGTATTTGAGTATGAATATATTCATTATTTAAGTTATTTTTAATATGTATTTATATTTTAATATATTTATATAAATAATTTATTTATATTAGTTGTTAAAATTGAATATCATTTTAAACCTTGCTAATGTTTAGGAGCTATTTAATTTAAAATTTATAATTTCGTATATATGATATTTATAGTTATATAATTGTTATTTTTCATATTATCTGAAAATATTAATAAAAAATATAAAATAAGATAATTTTTTAGAGTGTTTTAGATTTAATTTTTGTTGCTTTTCAAACATTTTAATTAAAATTATGATAATGCTAGACGTACACATATTTTGTCTAATTAAATCTAATCAAATCCTTAATTTTTATATCAAATTAAAAAATAATTTTGATATTAAATAATATAAAAATAGCACATAAATAATCTTTTATTTATGGGTAATGCTATTTGAACAAGTGGTTTTGGCCAACCAAGTGCAACCAAATGGTTTATTTTTATGCTAAATATAATATTATTTCGGTGTCAAATAGTATAAAAAAAATGCACCTAAATAAAGTTCTATTTGACACCGAAATTATCTTCTATTTAGCATAGAAATAAATCACTTGCACTTGGTTAGCTAAAACCACTTGTTTACATAGAATTATTGGTTATTTAATATTAAAATAGTTTTTTATTAGAATCAAATCTTGATTAGATTTGTTTAAAAAAAATAAATGTAAGCATAAAATTATTGAATTACAGTTGTATGGTTTAATATTCCCGTCCCTAGTTTCATGTCTATTAAATATCCCTACTTAGACGATATTGGAGAATCAACTATTAATAGTATTGTGAAGACTGAAGAGGCTTTTCGAATATTAAGCAGAAAAAATAGTTGATTTTTTTTTTTTTTTTAGATTAACTACGGTCATATATAATTAACAGACCAAGTGCAATATAAAGAATAAATAAATAAAAGTTGCAATTTAATTTTAATTTAAGAATGTGCAATTTATCAAATTGAAAAAAATGAAAAACTTTTATGATTAATTATGAGAGAATCTACCTTTGTTTCTGGAATTAAATTTCCTTAATCACAAGCTATACCATGGACAAATATTAAGTTAGCATCCGTAATTTTATCTTTTTTATATACATAATTTTTTTGGTTTAATATAGAATTCCAATTAATAAAACCCCAAAGTGAACATTAGGCAGTGGTGAAAAGCTTAGGAGACAACGGTGTGATGGTGATTTTGGACAACCACGTGACCCAACCGAGTTGGTGCTGCAGTTCCATGGACGGCAATGGCTTCTTTGGTGACACGTTTCTTGATCCAGATCAATGGATTATGGGACTTACTAACATGGCTTCCATCTTCAATGGAGTTACTAATGTTGTTGGATTCAGTTTAAGAAATGAGCTTAGAGGCCCCAAACAGAATGTCAATGATTGGTTTAGGTAAGCTTATTTTGGGCCAGGCCCACTCTCAATATGTGTTTCGGGTTTCCCTCCATTTTTCTTGCAAGTGTGAATGTCTTTACTTATATACTCTTTAAATGGAAACTAAAAGAATTTTTATGACTAAAGACTAAGAACTTTTTTGAATGTCATTATTTGACTAAAAAAAGATTTTTTTTTTATAAAAAAAGTTTTTTTTATATTTTTTTAGTGTGTTTGGGTAATTTCTAATAATAAAAGTAAAAATACTAGTAATAATAAAAAAAAACATCTTTTTTTCAGAAGATATTTTTACCATCTTTTTTCAAAAGATCTTTTTTTTTTCGGAAAAAGCATGTTTTAACATAATAAATAAACAAAAGAGATTTTTTATATTACTGTACCCAAATACAATTGACAAATAAAAAGATATTATTACATGAGATACCCAAACACAAAATTATTTTTACTCTTACAAAAGATCTTTTAAAAAACGATCACTTAAAAAAAAAAAAGGGTAAAGTATCGTTTTTGTCCCTAACGTTTGGAGTAAGTCCCAAAGATATCCCTAACGTTTAAAATGTCCTATTTGTATTCCTAACGTTTTGAAATTGTATCAATTTTGTCCCATCATCAACTCTATTACTGTAAATTCCAATAATCTAGTATTCCAAATGCAAAAGTAATTAACTAAAAACTTTCTAAATGCGATATTTACCACAATCACACTCAAACAACTAAAAATATCTAAGATTTGGGTAAGAAAGAAGAAACATTATGTGCTTCTCTTCTTTTTGTCTTTGTTTTTGTTCGGATAATCTGGGTAATAATAATGAACACAAATGAAGTAGACATTTCATTTATAATATTTTGATGTTGTAAACTAACATATATGTGTATGACTTTGTTAATGATTTTAACAATTATTGATGGTGGGACAAAATTGATATGATTTCAAAACGTCAGGGACACAAATAGAATATTTTAAACGTTAGGGACACGAATAAGACTTACACCAAACGTTAAGGACGAAAATGATACTTTACCTAAGAAAAAATTTCAAGAGACTCGCCCAAACAAACCCTGAAACAAGTTGGTATAAAAATACCCTTTAATTATTTCTTTTGGGTTTGATTTTCTACAGACGATGAAAATTATTAAATGAAATTTACTTGCTTAGGAGAGTGTCTCATGTTATATGTGTTATTTAAGGAATTAATCATTGGCCTTTTAGCCAGTAGATTCTTAATGAAAAAAGAAAATATATTTTAATACTTTATAAAAAAAAAAAAAGATGTTATATATTGAGAGATCACACTTCACATTACTATTTGAAAAAGAAAATTGAGAAGTTCTATGATTTAAGATAGAAAATATAGAAACCGAAAGAAATTGTCCCTCTGCTTATTTTAACATCTCCAAGTGGATTCATCTCTTTATTTCTATGACTTTCTTCTCTTTTAAATAGGTTTGTGTTTTTTAATATTTATGTATTTCCAGTTTTATTTTGACATAATTACTAAATATCAGCTTCAACTTTTGTATTTGCATTTACTATTTGATCATATATAGTGAGTTTGGCCGCACCTCATCTAATTGTAAAACATTTACTATATATATATATATATTTCTCTAACAAGTATCTGTTATTTAGAAGATAAAAAAGAAAGAATTTCCTAGAATAAATAGTATTTAAAGTTTCCAATAACATTAAGTGCATACAAGATTATTTTTTACAAAAAAATTTCGGCTTCCAAGAGTGTATTTTCGACCACGAGACTCCAAATAATTAAAAAACAATTTTCAATTACTGTTATTTTATTGGTGAGACTTTTAGATTCATATCCTTTTATACCGTGAAACTTTTTGACCCATCACCGTATAATAGAACATGGCTAAAAAGTCTCACACAGTAAAACAATATGGGCTCCGTAATCTCATGAGTAATTGTCAGATTTGAGATTTTCTCTATTTCATTCTTGTATACAAGGTACATGCCTAAAGGAGCAGAAGCAGTGCATGCTGCAAACCCAGATGTTCTAGTCATTTTCTCAGGCCTAAATTTTGACACAGATTTATCATTACTTCAAAATCAATCAGTGAATCTCAGTTTTAATGGGAAGATAGTATTTGAGGTGCATAGGTATAGCTTCAGCAATGGTCAAGCATGGGAGTTAGGGAATCCAAACCAAGTGTGTGGACAAGTAACATTAGATTTTATGAGAAATTGTGGGTTTTTGTTGGACCAAGGGATGCCATTGTTTTTGAGTGAGTTTGGTGTAAACATGAGAGGAGCAAGTGTTAATGACAATAGGTACTTCAATTGTTTAATGGGTTTGTTGGGTGAGCTTGATTTGGATTGGGCTTTGTGGACACTTGTTGGGAGTTACTACCTTAGAGAAGGGGTGGTTGGAGCAAGTGAGGATTATGGTGTTCTCAATTCAGATTGGAGTCAAGTTAGCAATGCAAGTTTCTTGCAAAGGATCACTTCCATTCAACAACCTTTTCAAGGTAAGAACACCAAATTGAAAACAAATTATGGAAATTCTGTTTTGAGTAAATAGTAAATACATGTTTGAGTAAATGCCCTTTTTGTGGTTCATGATCATTTGTCTAACGGACCAAATAACCCTCCACAATTCGAAAAAATTCCTAACCGATTCCCAACAATTCAAGTTAACACATCAGCAGCAGGTCACCGTTTATAAGAATTTATTAGACTAATTACTTGAATGGTTTGCTACGGTTAGAAATTTTTAATTTGGGGTAGGTCAACTTTCTTCCTCACATGAATGACTAGGGACCGAAAACAACATTTACTCTTATGTTTTTGTACAAACATTGTTTAGGGTAAATTTGATGATAATACACATGATAGTTTTATATTTGTATTCAGATTAAACTAACTTCTCTTGATATTTAATTTATGCAAACACTCAATATCCCTAAATGTGACACTTCTTTCATAAAAATAATATGCATTTTCTCTCTAGGCATGACATTAATCTAAGCATAAAAATTTTAAATTTTAGGAGAGATAGTATAATTTATTATTAAGAACAAACTAAAAGTTAATTATCCATATAAAATATATATTGAAATACAAAATATATCTTAAAATATATGAAACAACATATATATTTACACAAAATACATAATGACTGATTTAATAACGGATTTGTTGAATACATATTGTATTTTTTATTTACTATATTTATTATTTCATTTTAAAATAAATAACATTTCGAGTTTCTCTTAAATTGAGATGATGATGAGGCATCATTCCTTGATAAATGCCCCCTTCAAGATTTGATCACATTGAAGTAAAGGAACAAATACATGGCACATACAATTAATTATAATTATTGCTTTATTTCTTGACATGCAGGGCCAAGCTTACAAGAAATCCAACCACATAAAGTGATCTTTCATCCACTAACAGGTCTATGTATCTTAAGGAAGTCAACCGTTGACCCGTTGACTTTGGGACCTTGCTCTAATTCTGAAGGGTGGGACTACACACCCCAGGAAAAAACACTATCCATAAATGGCACAAATTTGTGTTTACAAGCAGAGAGTGAAGGGATGCCAGCAAAACTTGTTACAACATGTTTAGGTTCAAACTCATCAACATGGGAAATGATCTCTGATTCAAAGATGCACCTATCATCAAGTGTAAACAACAACAACAACAATGGTAGTGTTTGTCTGGATGTAGACACAAACAACATTGTTGTGACAAATGCTTGCAAATGTTTGAGTCAAGATACTCAATGTGACCCTGCAAGTCAATGGTTTAAACTCATTGATAGTACGAGGAGGTCAACCTCAACATTTTCTTCTATAGACTCAATGTTGAGTTCATCAGAAATTGATATTTCTAGGAATTATTGAGTTCAAAATTATTTCATTTTTTCCGTCTTAAAATATTTTCCATTTTAGAGTCATATTTGTCATTACCATTATGGGGGTGTATTTGTATATATATTCTTCTGAAACCATGTTCTTTTTAAGATTATATATAGTATGTGTTTATCAATACTACACCAACAATCTTGTATAAGTATCTGACTCATTTCTTCTTTGTTAGACGAATTATACTTGGAACGAATGAAATACAGGAAAATAAATACTTGCAAAAGGCACTTCGATGATACTCAAGTTAATATGAGTTTATTTCAATTTTCAAGTATCGAACAAAAATATAATTCGAGACCATTAACTTCGTTGAAATTTGGATATTTCCTTTAGAGTAGTACTAGAAGGCTAACAAAATTTGAGCAATCGGTATATATTTTCTAGACAAGGGGTTTTGATTGTCTCAAAGAACAAAAAAAAAAAAAAATGGTTAGGATGGGTTTTTAATAGCTTCTACCTCCAAGTAGGTGACTTCTGAAGACGTCCTTGGAACGATACCAGTTTATGAAAAGAGATGCTTCTTCTTCGTTCTTCTCCATCTTTAATTTATGCACCCAAAAGCAAAAGCAAAAGCAATGGTCGCATATTGACACTATCATTTTTGGAGACCCACGAAAACTTAAAATAATATATTAGAGAAAGAAAATTGCATATTGATGAACATTCTTTTCTGAGCTTTTTTAATTGAGAGATCTTTTGATAATATAATCTGATTAGGATAGATAATCTTACAGACTCACACTGAAAAAGTCTTATTTTTGTATTTATTTAGCTAAACCACTTCACGTTGAAAGAAATTTGGTCCAGATAATGTAAAGATAAAGAGAAAACAAAAAGTAAAAGTGAAGAGACATTCCTTTTAATCTTTTTGGAGATGT
>JASCZI010181984.1:2437-12694 GCA_036250425.1 Stylosanthes scabra
GGTTTCTATTTACCTAACCAAAAGCTAATCTCTTAGTCAATCAATTAAATAAATAGATGAAGATCTAATTCTGATTCTAATTCCTATGAGTCTCAAAAGTGATCCTAGATCGGATTAAATGTCACTCTATTCCAACTAGTTCTAATCCAATTTTAACCCACAGAATTATAAGTTGCATAACAATTAACTTGACTATCTCTAGTTAGACTTAATTGATTATGTGATTCAATTTCCAGCAAGCATAAACTAATAGATCTCTCAATCTAATTAATCTAGCCCTACACAAGTTACGAACACCTCTTAGTGATTCTAAACTATTGAGATGAAGAATAGAAAATTAAATCATACATAGAAGTTAACTGAAAATACCTCAATGAATTAATAAACGAACGTACATAGTGACTACCTCATGTCGGGTGAACAGAGCTCCTCACCCTTAACAATGGAGTAGTTTAGCAATTCATAATAATAGTAAAAACGAGATCTACAGTCTGAGGTGCTGAGATGCTAACCCTAGTGGTTAGTTTTCTCCTTATATAACTAGCTTAATTCCTAAAAATCAACTGTCAATTAATAAACACAAACACAACTCAAAGAACATCAAGTTTGTTTGATTGATCAATTAATAAACATAATTCACAAAGAATAACATGATTATGAAGAGAAATTGAGACTAAAAACAACCTAAGATGCATACGCATCAGAAGGCAATGAAGAAGATCAAGAGCAGCAGCAATTCCACCAATTCCAACAACCACCACTGCAGCATTATCAAGAGTTTCAGCAGAACTTTGAGAGCCAATACCACTAAGACCTTCAAGGGATTGAAGAACACCTCGCAAACATGCAATTTCTGCAGCAATCATTTTATGAGAACATGTAGAAATCGCAAGCCAATACATGGAAGAGGTGAAAGAAATCAAGGCCAAGCAAGAGGAACGGTGGAACAACACCAATAGGTTCCATTCTCAAATCAGAAAAGAGCAAGACATGCTTGCTCGAGAGATTCAAGAGATTAGAAAAGGTCAGATCAACCAGACCTTGGTGAATACTCAAAGGGCAGAAGCTGAAAAGAACTTGCAGCTATCAGTGGAAAGGCAAGCTAGGGATATAGCAGAAATGAGGAAGCAACTCAACCTATGGACAAGAAATGCCTCAGCAAGAGAGGCATACTCTTGTTGGGCACATCAGCAAGCCAACCCGAATTTGAGTGAGATCCCTGTCAACCATATACCGGATCTCATGCAAACAAATGCTGAAAGGGGAAGGCCTATGTTCTATGGAGCCCTCAAGTCTGATGTAGGGGCAAGTACTTCCTCCCAATCTGCTCAACAAGAACCAGTACCATTACAGACTGCACCTCCTCTTCACGGTTATCAACCACCTCGTCCTCCTCCAAATTAGGCTTAAGGTCGTCTAGTTCTTTACCTCACCTCCCCTTCTTTAGAATTGTGTTGTGTGTTTTATTTTTTTGTTATGTGTGTTATGTTATGTGTCTTTAAATTAATGAAGTCATGTATTTTATCTTAATTATATGAATGAATTATGCTTTCTTTAGTTGAGGATTGATCATGAATGAGTGCTTATGTGTTGAATATCATCTCAATCATTGTTTGCTAATAAAGCAATATGAAACCAGAATTAATGAGATTGTTTAAAGACTGTGGAGGTTAAAAGAGGTTGAATGATGACTAATGTTAGTTCTTTGAACACTAGAAGCTTGAGAAAGTTTAAGGATTTAGAAAGGTTTGTAAGTAAGGTTTGTTACTCTTGTAACCATGTGAAAAACTAATAAGAATGAGGGAGTTCTTCAAGTTAATAAAAAGTGCTAAGGCTCTAAGCATCAATGGCCAAAAAGATTGAAAAGCTAAAGGCTGGATTGTGTTGAGGATAAGCTAGGGTCTAGATCCAATGGAGTGCTTTATCACTTGGCAACTTGAGCTTGAAAACTCAGGATTGTTCGATCAAAAACCCATCCTAAATAGATGCCTCAATGAGACAAATGAGCCAAAAAAGTAATAGATTTGAAGGCTATATGCTTGTGTTGAAATGTTATGAGGATAGGCTTGAGCTAGTAAATCCAATGGGGTGCTTCAACACCTAGACACTTGAGCTTAAAAACTCGGGATTGTTGATTGAAAAACTCATTCTAAAAAGCCGCCTTAATAACAAGACAATAAGAGTCAAAAGGAAAAGAAAAGATGAGAAGAACTATCCAAAAATTTCGAAAAAGTTGATCATTTAGTTACTTGAAAAATCAAATTCTAAAATAAACAAAACAATTTGAAGCTAAGAATGATCAATGGCCAATAGAGGATTAGAGTTGATTGAAGTTTGGGTTTGAACTTAATGATTCCCATGCTGCGAACAAAGGATTTAACCTATGATTTCAGCTTGCTTGAGGACAAGCAAAGCTTAAGTTTGGCGTTGTGATGCATGAGCATCGTTGTAGATATGTTTTCCTAATCCATGTTGTATTCTTCATATAATTAACTTAAAATCATATAAAATTGGTAAATATGTTAGCATATCTTAGTAAATGTTTAATTATGATAAAATATAGGTACTTTGAGTATTTTATTGTTAATTTACAGGAAAAATGGATAAAGGAAGCTTGCGGAGCAAGAAACAGAGTTTTGGAGCAACTCTGACCAGAGCCCCACGCCTAGGCGTGGAACTCGATGCCTAGGCGTCCATAGCCAGAGCCAGAGCCAAGACAGCCCACGCCTAGGCATGGAAACCAAAGTCTAGGCGTGGCCAAGCTAGAACCAGCCTCCAGGATCACCCAAGCCAACGCCTAGGCATGGACTTCAAAGTCTAGGCGTGGCCAAGCATTTCCCAGGCTCATACCTAGGCACCACACCAATGCTTAGGCATCCATTCAGCATTCAACACCCATGCCTAGGTGCCAGAGCCAAAGTCTAGGTGTGGGACATTTCATTTCAAGCAACCAAGTCTAGCTTCACTCACGCCTAAGCGCCAGCACCAATGCCTAGGCGTCGACAAGCCTTGCCCAGGCTCATGCCTAGGCGCCAGCACCAACACCTAGGCATTCAGGATCAAAGTTCCAAGCAGAGCCCCACGCCTAGGCGCCAGAGCCAAAGTCTAGGCATGGATCACTCTGTTTTGGGCAGAATTTGTAATTTTATTTCCAATGCATTTGTATTTCATTTATCCCTTTTGTAAACCTATAAATAGATGGAAAACTTCAAGTTAGGTACAACAATTTAGACCTAGAAACATTTATCATTCATTAAGTCCTAGAAGAGAATTCATTCTTAGTTTTTCTCTTAGTTTTAGTTCAAGTTTTCTTTGATGTTTTCCATCAATTCTTGTAACTTTTACATTTCCAATCTAGTAAAGAGGCAATTCAGTTCTATCCTTCTTTTCTCTCAAGAATCATCTTTCTTACTTTGCCTTTGAGTTCTTTGAATGTTCATGCATTCAAGAACCATCTTCATACCATTCTTGAAGTCATTCATCATCATGAGTGGCTAAACTCACTTGAAGATTAAGGAAGAGGAGCTCTATTCTATCAAGCCAACGGATTGATCCAATAATATATTCAAATATGCAAGTTTCTACTATTATTCAAAGGATTCTTCTTGTTCATCAATTCAAGAATCAAGTTAACCGAGAGGTATAATTGGTTCTTACTTCGGTTTAGTTTCTATACTGGTTCATGAGATTAAACATATTATTAGATGGTTTATGTGTTGTCCTTGTTGATGTTTGATTAGATAAGTGACATAAAATCTGGTTTTGCATTGATCTTGGTAGCATAAACTAGTCCAAGAATGATCTTTCATGTGTGTTCTTTGCATTAGAGATGATGTTTTGAATGTATGTGCCATATATGAATCTGTATTCCTATCACATAGATGATTGATTTGCTTCTTGTTTGATTCTTTGTCATGGTTGTTTAAAGATTCGGTTATTGATGAATAATTGATCTTTCATGTTTTGAATTATTGAGTTTGAGAAAATAGGCATTCAAACATATTCAAGAATCATTCCATGTTTCTTTATGTGACGTAGAGAAAGGCATGTGATTTGATGTGTATTAGAATCTTTGATGATTATATGAGGTTTGTATGAGATTGAATATGTTACATTTAATTCTTTCACATGAATCTTGTTGATTGTTGAAGGTTTAAATCATGATGTGTGTATTATCTTTTTGCTTGTTTGATTAGTCAAGAGATTGATAATTAGATAGGTTAAAGAGAAACTAGATCACTAAGAGATTAGGGTTTAGTTATACTAGGATTCGTGGTGAATTATTTAGGTATGACTTGCAGAAAAATAACTAGTTGATATTGGATTATGAAGTTGCATTTGTGAATATCTCCTATCCCTTAATCTTGTTTGCTTTTATTGAATCTTTCTTAGTAATTAGTTGCATTTGCATGATTTGCTTTTGAACTTGTTAAAGATTTATGTTCTTGAATGTTTTCGTTTAGTTCTTGCATGTTTTGTATGGTTTTTTAGTTAAGTGTTGTATTAATTCTTTGTTAATCAATTTGATCTACTTAAAGAGTTACTAAGGAAGTATTGATTGATACACCTTTCCTCGTGGGAACGATAACCCACTCTTTAGTGGTACTACTTGATCCGATATACTTGTCGAATTGTTGAGAATCTTGGAAAGATTTTCTGCATCACTTCCTTGCATAATGTGAAAATTGTGCTTGGAAAGCTCAGCTTTGATCTTCCTTGAGCTGCCTCAGCTATTATTGCAATGTTATATGCAATAAGCTCCTCAACTCTAACATCATGTCCCTTGATTATTGGAATGATTGAGTGGATTATGAACTCGGCCCACCCTCTTGCCAAAGGAGTGAGGTCCTGCCTCTTCAATTGGATTGGTTGGTCGGGTTGGCTAGTGCTAATCTTCCACCTTGCTCCAGGCATACAAATATCCCTGATCACTTCATCAAGCCTCTGATCTTCCATTTGCCTTGTTTTGAAGTCTGTTTCGACTCCAGGTGTTAGGAAACGGATTTTTAGTACTTTTCTGATTTTGGCAGCAAAGAAGTCCACTGGAACACCCATAACATAGCTCATTTAAGGATAATCCTCTCAACTTGCTATTTCTGCCTCTGTCCTTACAACATTCGCATAGAATTCTTGAATTAGGACCTTGTTGATCTTGGTTTTAGGCTTGCTCAATCTTCTCTAGCCTCTCATTCCAATCTGTTTTAGGATTTCAGAATATTGCCCTTCTTGAAGCTCAAAGTGCTTCTCTGGTGTCACTCCCTTCTTATGGATATATTGCAGAAATAGGTCTTGATGAAACTGAGACCTAAAATAGTGGTCATCATGGATGTATAATGAAGAGGAGGCCATTGTCAAGATAGGTACGAACTTGCCACACCAAACTTGAGGCTTGCTTGTCCCCAAGCAACTAGGAGAGTGGTTCTGTGGACAGGGTGTGTGTGTGTGGTGATGTTTGTGTTGGACAGGGTGGGGTGGTGGAATGGAGGTTAAGTTTCTGCAGATTGGTTGAAGTTCTGTAGAATTATTGGAGTTCTGCAGATTCTACAGAATTGGGAAAGGTGTGGGTGGTGTATGAGTTTTGGTTTCAACTCAAAATTGTTTGCTTCCACCGTTGGCCTAACAATACTGCTTCCACAACTTGCAGTACTTGGTATAGTGTAGTCCCCAAGAGTCCTCCTTTGCTCATTTCTATTTACTGCAGCCATGTTGTTTTGTGCTACTTCTTCAAACACTTGATTGGCAGATTGTTGTTTTGCTTATTTTTTTAATTTTCTGAGTGTTCTTTCAATTTTCGGATCAAATTGAATTGCTTGCTTGTCTCGGTTTCCCTACATGCAAGTAACTGAAATATACAACAAAAACAAAAATAGGGACTTCCAATGTCACAGGGAAGGAGTCCCTTGTTAATCTAGAAAAAGAAAAGAAAATGATCTATCTCAAAGAACCAATTAACAAAATATTGTTAAACTAAACCTTTCCCCGGCAACGGTGCCAAAAACTTGATGCAACAAATCTTGCGATTCGTAGCACTCCGACAAGTGCATCGGATCAAGTAGTACCACTAAAGAGTGGGTATCGTTCCCACGAGGAAAGGGTGCTTAACCAATATTCTTAATGTGATTCTTTAATTAGATCTTATGGAATTAATCAAGAATTAATTCTAAATCAAACAAGAAAACAACCAAGAACAACACTGCAACAAGGATTCATCAAAGAAGAGCAATCTTTAATCAACTTACTAATGCTAATCATACAAAATGAAATCAAGAATTAAAGGAAGATTCAATAAAAGGGAACAAGATCAAGGAATCAGAGATGTTCACAAACTAACTTCCTAACCCAATTTTATTATTCTTTTTCTACAAGTCATTACTAATTCACCATGAATCCTAGTATAACTAAATCATAATCTCTTAGTGATCTAGTTTCTTTTTAACCTACTTAATCATCAATCTCTTGACTAATCAAACAAGCAAAAGGATAATGCACATATCATGATTCTAACCTCTAACAATCAACAAGATTCATGGAAAGAATTAAATGTCACATATTCAATCTCATGCAAACCTCATTAGATTATTAAAGATTCTAATACACATCAAATCACACGCCTATCTCTAGGTCAAGTAAAGAGACATGGAATGATTCTTGAATATGTTTAAATGCCTATTTTCTCAAACTCAACAATTCAAAGCAAGAAAGATCCAATTACTCATCAATAATCAAATCTTTAAAGATCATGACAAAGAATCAAACAAGAAGCAAATCAATCATCTATGTGATGGGAATAGAGATTCATATATGGCACATACATTCAAAGATTATCTCTAATGCAAAGAACAAATGTGAAAGATCATTGTTGAACTAGTTTATGACATCAAGATCAATGCAAAATCGAATTTCATGTCACTTATTCAATTAAACTTCAATCTTGACAATGCACAATCCAATGGTAATATGTTTAATCTCATTAACCGGCATAGAAATCAAACAAAAGTAAGAAGAAGTTATACCTCTCGGTTAACTTGATCTTTTAATTTATGAACAAGTTGATCCTTTGAATTTGACATAGACTTGAAGATGTAGAATGATTTACTGGGTTATTCCATTAATTTTACATAGAACAGAGCTCCTCCTCCTTAATCTTCAAAGTGTTTAGCCACTCATGATTATGAATGACTCAAAGAATGGTTTGAAGGTGGATCTTGAATGCATGAACATTCAAAGATTCTTAAAAGAAAGATAGAGAAAGAGAGAAAAAGAAGAGAATGTGATTCTGGAAAAAGAAAGAATTCTTTACTGATGTGTAAGAAATGTTACAAAAATTAGGAGAAGATGATTCCAATGAATCTCTAAAAAAATGATGAATGATTACAAGGTCTCCTCTTTTGAAATCCTTAAATTTCTCCTGTTTATAAGTTTACAACACTTAGATGAATTACAAATTGATCCCAAATGAAATTAAATGAAATTTGGGCCAAGTCAACCTTAGGAAGTCATGCCTAGACGTGGTGAGTGGTGAAAGCCCATGCCGAGGCATTTGCTGCAGGTTTTCAAGTTTGTGTGGACGCCTAGGCGTGGCTGAACCATGTGGCCTTTTCCTTGGTTACTGCTCAGCCACGCCTAGACTTTGGGCTAGACGCCCAGGCGTGGGTGCATGATGCTGCACTCTGACTCTGGTGTGGCTTGGTCATGCCTAGGATTGTGGGTGGACGCCTAGGCGTGGATCCTTGATGCTGCACTCTGACTCAGGTGTGGCTTGGTCATGCCTAGGCGTGTGGCTGGACGCCTAGGCGTGGGTGCTTGCTTCCTTGGGATTGCTCAGGCACGCCTATACTTTGGTGCTTGTGGCTACTAGGTTCCTTTGCTGCTGCTAGGTCACGCCTAGGCGTGTGGACTCATGCCTAGGTGTTCGTGAGTGGTGCTGGAGGTTGAGTTTGGGGTTGCTTGGCCACGCCTAGGCGTGGGGTGTCATGCCTAGGCGTGAGTGACTCTGCCAAGCTTCTCTATTTTGCAAACTCCTCTGTTTTCTCTATTTTCTTGCTTTCCAAGCTTCCTTTTTCACTTTTCCTACAAATCATCAACAAAATAATCAAAGTATCCAATTGATTGGAAATTTAACCTATTACAATGAATATTGAACTAATTATGCAATGAATTATGTATGAATTAGTAAGAAAAGCTCCTAATGATGCTCATGCATCACAACACCAAACTTAAACCTTGCTTGTCCTCAAGCAAGCTAAAATCATTCTTAATTCCTCTGTTTGCAGTAATGGGTTTTGACTTTAAATTATAACTTCTATTAATCCAAATCTTCTATCAACCTTTGATTGTCCTTAGATTTAAAAGATCTGTTTTCTTCAGAACTTGTTAACTAGATAACATAATGATTTACTTTTTCAAAATTTTTGGATAGTTCTGTTTTTCTTTCTTTTCTTTTCCCTCCTTAGGACGGGATATGACTCTTACTGTCTTGTTATTAAGGAGGTTCTTTAGAATAAGCTTTCAATCAATAATCCCGAACGATTAAGCTCAAGTTGTTAGGTGTTGATGCACCCCATTGGATTTACATGGCTCAAACCTATCCTCAAAATGTTTCAGCACGAGGATATAGCCTTTATTTTCAACCTTTTTAGCTCATTTGTCTTATTGAGGTAGCTATTTAGGATGAGCTTTTCATCGAACAATCCTGAACAATCAAGTTCAAGTTGCTAGGTGATAAAGCACCCCATTGGATCTAGGCCCTAGCCTCTCCTCAACACAATCCAGCATTTGGTATTTATTTTTGGCCATGGATGCTACAGAGCCTTCACACTTTTCTTTTTCAGAACTTCCTCATTCTATTAGTATTTCAAAAGGTTACAAATTTAACAAGCCTTACTTACAAAGCTTTTTCAATCTTCAAACTTTCTCAAGTTTCTAAATTTCAGAGAATTAAGAATAGCTATCCTCTATCATCTTCCCTCCACCATCCTTAAACAAATTCCTCATTCCTGATTTTAGATTACTTAATCACAAGACAATCTTCAAGAGATGTTAAATGCATAAGGTTCATTAAGATTAATTCTAACAGATTCATACATTGATTCATTCATAAATAGGAAAAGGAAAAACAGGGAAACTACTAAAGATAAATAGAAATACTAAGCAAGAAAACTAGCAAAAGGAATAATACGACCTCATGATTCTTTATCTGCTTGTTCCATAGGAGTATCAGTAGGGTTAGGAGGAGGCTCAGCATGGTTAGAAGGCCCTCCTTGCTCAAAATTCTTCAAGGCTCAATGAAAAATGTTCCTCTTCTTTGCAGCATTGTCATGGACAAATTTAGCAATCTCACATGTTGGAATTGGGACAAGGTTTGGATTGGCTTGTTGATGTGCCTAGCAGCAGTATGCCTCTCTTGCAGAGGCATTTCTTGTCCACTCCTTGATTTGCCCATGCATTTCAATTATTTCATTCCTTGTTTCATGAATCCTTTCATCCATTTTGTCAATAGGACCAGGACGAAAGCCCATAAGTGTTTGATTAACTTGGAATTTCTTGATTTCTTCAATTTCCTTGGCTAAGTCTCCTTGCTCCATCCTGATCTAATGATAGAAGTTATTCTGTTGAGTGTGCATCTCATTCTGTTTGGTCTTTAGTGCTTTGAGTTCCTCCAAGTATTGAGCTTGAGTTTTCTGCATGTTTTCGAAAAATTGCATTTGCTGAACTTGCATGCTTGAAAACTGCTCATTCATTTGCTGGAAATATTGCTGCTGCTGGTCTTGGAATTGTTGGAACCCTTGTTACTGGAATCCTTGTTGCTGCTCTTGGTAGGCATCTTCAAAATCTGCCTCTAGTTGATCATGTTCTTCATGTGTGATAAATTCATTCTCAACATCATTGTCATTGTGTTCCCATTGCTCTTCCTCCTCTTCCATATGTTGATCTCGAGATGGGTTGTTGTTGTTGATTCTGCCCCTAGTTGTACTCATCACTTTTGCTGTAATTGGTCTTGCCACTGGAATAACTTTAGTGCCCCTAAATTCTGCCATTGATACCTCTGCTTCCTTGCATAATCTGAAAATTGTGCTTGGAAAGTGATGAACCCGTATTTCATGATAAAATATGTGTTATATTTGATGGGTTTATCAACATAAAACCACATAATTGTGAACCTTTGCCATAATTGTTCCAAGATTGATAAACATGCTAATTTAGCCTTAGAATTGAATGAAATTAGTATAATCTCATCCCTCTTGGTACCTTGATATG
>JASCZI010181985.1:7839-28878 GCA_036250425.1 Stylosanthes scabra
ATAAATAATTTTGGAGGGAAGTTTATGCATATGTTTGAGCCAAAAATTAAATTATACTGAAAATCTTTTGGGGGGAAATTTTAATATTGTAACCCAAACATTAAGGGTTAATTTAGTCATAAAAATATGAAAGAGAATGCTATTAATTAAGTAAGCCAACTACATATTAAATGAGTAAAGACATCATAATTAACGGATATAATTAATGCTTCTTATCCTATGCCCTTAGGGCATAGGTTAGCAAAACCCATAAAAGAAACACCCCACCAGCCCCACTTCTATTTCAGCACATCATTGCGCAAAAGGGAAACCATATAGAGGATCAACTTCTTGGAAATGAGCAAGAACCCAACCCCATCCTGTTCATTTTTATGAAAGATAAGTACATTTCGATGCTGTCCAAAACAAATATACATCCAGGCAGTCGGCAGAGAATGGTTAGACACGATGTTGTCACCGTTCTCCTATTCTTCTAAAGGTTCTGAGCGGATTCGTATTTTTGTATTGGGCAATCACTAGATTTTTTTTATAAATAAATAAATAAAATATTGAAATTTTCAATATAGACAATTTATATTTTTAGATGCTCTTTAGATATATTAAGGATGGGTTTGATAAAGCTTTTACTTTTCGAAAGTAGCTTATGAAAGTTATCTTTTAAAAGATAGCTTTTTAAAAGCCGTAGCATGTGTGTTTAGTAAAATCAAATAAAAATATTTTTTAATAAGCACAAGCAACAATAATTGTGTTTGATAAAATGGCTTTAAAATTTAAAATGATCATAACAGATATAAATGTAATTATGAATGTGGATATTTATTAATAAATAGGATTATATAGGACTTTCCAATTTTGATAAGCACAAGTCATCTTTGAAAAGCTCCCTTTAAGGTACTTTCAAAAGCACCCTATCTTTTAAAAGTTGCAAGCACAAGTCATCGTCTTTTTATTTACCAAACACAAAACGAGGTACTTGTGCTTTTGAAAAGCATAAGCACCCCTCCGAAAAGCTTTACCAAACCCACCCTAAACACGTATCTCGGGCCCGAGATATATATTAATGTTAGTTAATGTAACTTTTAAAATAGAAGTAATGGCTAGGAGTACATAATGGCTAGGAGTACATAATAACACATTTTTTTAAGTATGCTATATTTATTATTATTTTCATTTGGTTTGAATGTTATCATTTTATTTATTTATTGTACATTTATCACCTAATATCTAAAATGAAAATCATTATTAGGTGTTCATAATATACATTTTTTGTTTAGATATATTATTATTATTATTATTATTATTATTATTATTATTATTATTATTATTATTTTAGTTTTTAGAATAAGAGGATAAGAATTCGATTAGCTGTTTTTTATTTTATTTAAATTTAGAGTACATTAATGCTAATGTTAGTATAAAAGATTTAAAAGGTTTATGAGTTTTTTTTTCCTTCCATAAAATTCAACCCATTAGTAAAGAAAGTATTAAAAAAAACTAAAAACAATTAAAAAAATAAAAGTATCCAAGATCACATTAACATGTACTCTCTTAAAGACAACACTTGCTATTGTTTATTTCGTTAAAGCATGTTTTATTATGAATGCAATTATTTACTCCAAGATAACAATTTATTTTATATTTGATACTTTATAAATTAATTGGAAAGCTAATAAAAAATTAAATAGCCAAAATAATATAGTTAAGAAAAATATGATTTTATTGTCATGTTAACCAAAGTGAAGTGAGACTACTACTAAATAATAACCACACATTGAATAGTTCAATTATTAAATTTTGCATCAGAGCCCGAGATATGTTCCATATTTGATTTTGCGTGTATCTCGGGTACTGCAAGTCCGAGATTCGTGTTTATCATATTCCGGGCTTGCAGAACCCGAGATATGTAAGGGCACCTAAAAATGTAAATTCATGTCAGCGTGTCTATATTGGGAATTTCGATATTCTTTTTATTTATTTTTAAAAAAAAAATCCGGCAATCACTACTAGAAAATTTTATATTATACACAAATTTTATAGACAAAAATGATATGTCGGAATTACTGATAAAATCGTCGACAGATTTTTATCGACAAATTAAAAGATCAGTCGATAATTCTGTCAGTAAAATTGTAACATTTTTGTCTATGCTTGTTATCGACAGATTTTTCCTCTGTATAAAAATCAAAGTTCTAAAAATCGGACCGGTCATTGAACCATTCGAGTTACTGGCTTAAGGTTTTAAAGGTTCAATCAGTACAATCAGAGGTTCAACCGAAATAACCGCTTTATAATAAAATGATATATGAAATAAAAATAAAGACAAAAAATATAATTATATCAATATACAAACTTTAAAATGTCCTTTAAATTTAAAGTATTAAATCAACCATAATCTCACTCAAGTACAATATATAAAGTCAATATTAACTATTTTTATATTAAAATAATTATTATTTTCATATTTTAATAATTTATTAATTATTTTATACTTATCATATTATTATATACAAGCATTTATTGAAGAATTATATTAGCAAATATCATATAATCATGAAAAAAATAAAGAATGAGTTATGACTATTTAAAAAAATTATTTTAGTGTTTATATTTTAATTTGTAAATATTTAAAATAGGTTGTGATTAGTAAAAGACTTTTATATTTATATTTTAATTTTTATATATTTAATAAATTTTATTTTTATATTAATAATGATGTATAAATAAAATTATAGTTAATTTATAGAGAAGTGAGTGCAAATTAAAATTAAGACAAAATAAATAAATATATACTAACAAACAAAGTTTTATATATATAAAAAATAAATTGTCTTAAGTTTTAACATTTTTCCATGGCCTGGTGGCTAGGAGGAACTGATCCTTGTTAAAGGATAGGGGGTTTGAACCCCACATTTGTCATAAATTTTCTTTGCAAAAGAGAAAAGCGGTTCGGGTCTCGATTCGGTCCGACCAGTTTCTGTCCCGTTTTTATCCGGTTTAACTCTGGTTTTCTCGTGAGCGGTTTTAAAGCATTCGAACCGTGATTATGGTCGGTTTTCGATTTAACCAGTTCGGTCCGATTTTTAGAATTATGATAAAAAATAATTCAACTAGATTAAAACCAAATATCTAAATTTGTTGTAATATATAATAGAATTATAAATATATTTGCATAATTATATATAACATATCATTAGTGAAAAAGAAACAATATATTTATTAAATTAATAAAGTAGAAACTAATTTTATGTAAAATATATTATTATAATATTTTTTGTTGTTAGGTCTTCATATTCATTTAATTGTTCTATTAAAATCATCTATAATAATTATTGAGTGTTTAAACAAAATGATAGTTATCTTATGTTAAATTTGTTGCATACTAAAAATAAAATAATGTGATATATGTACATTATAAATATCACAATCTCATAACAAGAAATATTTTTTTTCCTCCTGCTCACAACAGTAATATTCATCAACTCTTGTATGATTAAACATATAAATCAGCATAAATAGTTTAAAATGAAGACATAAATTGTTTATCTGACCAAAATATTGTAAGAAATTCAAGTGATAAATTGGTACTATAACATGTGACAATTATGAAGAATTAAACATAAACTTTAAAGGAAAAATTAAACGAAATTAATGAAACATCTATGTATATATTACTATTGGAAGCGTTTCACATGACCCACTTTGTTTGCTTGAAACATGATGTTTCTATTATTTCAACCGTGTAGATGTAAGCCACTTTTTCATGAAAGGCTATGATGATTTTTTGGTCTCTTCTATGTACTATACTCAGTAGCCCTATTAGTGATCCAGCTACTTGTTAGTAATGTAAGCGGGTAATAGGCTTGGTTTTCTCTCCTTTCATAGGCAGCTCGGTGTCAATTTATGAGCGGCTTCCATACCCATAGTACGTCAGCTCATGGCCCATTTTATTGGGCCTTTTGAAGCCAAATTTATCTTGATAATGGATTGTTTGTTTTTGTCAACATAACCATGTGCAAATTTCTAGTATCCGTTAACAGAAAAATATAATTGAATTTAAAGAACTTTGTGGAGTAAAATAATGCGAGGATATAAATTATTGAGTTTAAATATAGGTTATTTTTTTACAAATGGTGTGAAAACACGCTGCTTCAATTTAATTTTGAAATATGCCTTCTAAAAAAAATAGCTTTAGCTAAGTATATGAAAAACCATCTAAAAGAAATGGTAGAAATAGTAATAATAAGGATAAGCTTGGACAAAGATTGGTTAGGCAACACGACTAAAACAAGAATAGGCAGCAACTGAAAGGACATAACCCTTTTTCATTCTCCGGATAGCGCAACATAAATGCATAGAAAGAATATGCATCTCCATTGAAGTGGCATTGCTGCAAGTTATATAACTATACTTGTTTGAATGTCTAATATAAATGGATTGAGTTATTAAAAAATCGGTGAACATAAAATCAGCACCTACAAGTAGAATTTTTCAACTAGTTCAACAAAAGTTATACCAAGAAAGTGACAACATATCAACAAAATGGTTTTAAAACAAATTAGATTTAACCAAATAGTGCACACACATGGCTATTGATTAATCGTTATGGAAACCGAAACAGCTAAAAATAAGTAGTGTAAAGTTCCAAAGGCATATCTCATAACGATAGAGCACTTTGAGAGTACAAATTTATAAAAACAAATCAAAACTCTTCAAATAATGTTGTAAAACACAGCTCGCCCATTAATCACTTCAAGGAGCTGCTGGCACGGAAGAACGTAAATCATTTTAAGAAGGGCCATTGTCATCGAGGGTCCTAGATGTGGCAGTAGATTGACGGTGTCATCTGGGCCACTGTGTCTGGAATGAAACATTGAGAAAGGAGCTTATAAGAATTAAATTAACATATGTTGAGTGAAACAGGGGAACATGCCAACATAAAAAGAAAACGATCCTAACTAAAATACAACTATTATTAATCCTATGCTCTCCATGAAAGAAGTTATAATAGCAGGAAATAAAAAAATGGGTAAATGGCATGAAGTAATAAATAGGCAGGTTATTCATTGACACCAAACAAATGCACATTCAACAGCCAGTACTGTAAGGAAGAATTAAGCTTGGGGGTGAACATATATACCTCTGTGAGCGAAGCAGTAGTTCCAAGAGAATCTTGAGTACCATGACTTGCAGCATCATTTCCTTTAGTGCATCGTGTTCTGCGATGTCCTAGCTTGCCACAAGCACTGCATTTTCAACAATTGGCTTGTTAGATTATTTTTATTACAATTAACATTTTGTATGAGAAAATTTGAATTCTCCATAACATAACAGAGATCAATTTACACAAAAATATGGAGAAGATGGAGAAATGGACAACCACCCTAATCCAAATAATGTTACTATCTGTTCTGCGAACCAGGAAATTTATTTCTGCATTTTGTAATAACTTAACAAAAAAAAAAAAAAACAAATTCTATAATTTCACTACAGCAAAGAATGCATTCAAAGGGTTGGAATCCATAATATCTGGACCAAGTAATGAAGGAATAAAAATCCAGCAATGAATGAAGTTATCATTATATTTGAGATAAACATAAATATAATAAAAACGTCAAATGGAATAACCTGTAGATCAATATAACTTTCGTCCCCTTCTCCTGCATTGCACATTGTGGCACAAGACACTGATATTCTCGGTTGGTGAGGTGGCCGAAGAATCCATTTGTGAGACCCTCCTTAATTCAAAACCACTTTCCTGAATCGAAGAGTTAAGCTTAATAAATGCAACAGATGAAAAAATAAGGAAGACATAGTTGGAGAAAGAAATACAAAAAAAATAATAATAATCTTACCCGAAACCCACTTCTAAGTATCCTTCACTAGAACGTCAGGTGCAGGTCAAAGTCGGGAATGAAGCAAGTGTTCTTTGTCTAGAATTAAAAGTGAAAAGATCCCTAATTAAGTTTTAGGGTTGAAGCCGCAGAGTAATAGCTGGGTGAAATTAGTTCAACAATCCCCAATTCATGTAACGTTAAATGAGCTGCAACAAATTACTTAGCCCATTAATTGGAGCTGTCCATTTTTGAGATTTAATTTAAATAAAGCAAGATATTGAGGAGATTTCACTTCTTGAAAAAAGACAAAACTTTCAACTTTACAGGAATCCCACTGAAACATTAAGTAACAGCCACTTAACATGTAACATGGGAAAATTTTCCATTACTATTAAGATATGGAAAGAGAGAAGAAAAAGAAGAAGAATGAGTCAATAATCAAATCAAATAGGGTGAGAATTGAGATGTTTGGAGTTGGATAAGTATAAGATTTTTAGTTTTAAAATAAGAGTAACTTATGATTTGTAATGAATATTAAATGAGCAGTTATATTTCTTAATTAATTATTATTTTAAAGAAGATAATAATTATATTTAAAATGACATTAAAATTTCATAAAATGAAAATGAAGTGAATAGATTGAGGGCAATTATGAGAGTTATGTATAGTGAAGAAGAATGATAAGCTACCTTGATCTCTCATTTTATTCAATTTATTTATACTTATTAAAAAGAAATAACACCATAAGTATATATAGTAACCTAAAGAAACATAAATAACATGATAGTGAAAAAGGTAAAGTAAGAAAAATCATAAGTTATAATACAAAATAAGAAGCTAAACTATCACTTATTAACAAGGTTCTGAAAATCGGACCAGTCGTCGCCGGTCGTCGAACCGCTCGAGTTATCGGTTAGAGATTTTATAGGTTCAACAGTTTTATAATAAAATAATATAAAATAAATATAAAGATACAAAATATAATTATATCATATAGATATTAAATTATATTCTCAATTTAAAATGTTAAACCAATCAAAGTGTAATAATGTCACTCAAATACAATACACAAAGTCAATATTAAGTTTTTTTTTTTATCAGTTTCAAGTCTCACAAATTTCCCAGAGAGGGAGTGAGTACACAGCTTAGCTTAAACAACAGCATAGCATAGCATAGCATAGCAGTCTAAAAAACATAAAAACATAAGTAAATAAACTAACATAAAACATTAATCAACACCAAATTACGCACCTAAAATAGTAATGCTTGTTTCACCTATTTCCTTCCAATAATTATCTCTTCGCTTGTATTGGTATCTGCATTAGAGACAGCATCCTTCTCTTACTTCCCGAAAATGTCGCACGTCTTTGGAGTACTCCTTCCTTAGTTTCCACTCCTCCTCCCATTTCTCCACCAAAATCATAATTTGGTTCAACACCTCTTGAAAGTTCTGATCAGTTCCACGGAAGATTTTGTTATTCCTCACACTCCAAATCATCCAGATCACAGCACAGAAACACATTGCCCATCTCCTTCTCTGCGCATAAGCTATTGTTTGCGACATCCACGAATCAAAACATTCCCTCACATTCCCCGGCCACAACCAGCATACATTCCAACTTTTCAGCAAATGACACCATATTGACCAAGACAATGAGCAAGAAAAGAAAAGGTGATATACTGTTTCTTCCTCACAATTGCACAATACACATACCACCATATGCTCCTACAAGATGCCACATCTCACCAACTTCTTTCTAGTATTTAGCTTTTCTAGGATCACAAACCAAGTCAATAGCTCAACCCGTGGAGGCACCAAACTCTTCCAAAATGTTTTTGTGAAGTTGAACATATTCACATCATCCCCCTGCTCTTTATTCTTATAAAGTACCTGTAGAAAATATTTAACAGAATAGCATCCATCTTTCAATTGAGACCATACCAGATTATCATCAACTCTTCCTGTCACACCAACTCGACTAAGAATACTCATCAGATCATGCAATTTCTCCTCCTCCCAATTCCACAACGTTCTCCTCCAGGAAAGGCTCCACACCCAAGAAAATCCATTCCACAACCCACACTCTTGAATTGTCCCCTTTTTTTTCATTTGATAGCATAAACAGTCTAGGGAACATATTTTTCAGAACTCCTTCCTTGACCCATTTCTCATGCCAAAATCTGATATTACGCCCATCCCCTACTATCAATTCTGCGTTAGTCTGAAATAAGTGAAGTAGCTCCTTATTCAACATACCAGCCTTCAATATGTCATTCCACACCCCTCCACCCTTTACATCCAACTCATCTACTTGCATTAGTTTCATGCCATCCAACTTGTTACAATAGTTCACAACCCACTTCCAAAGAGGGCAGTTTTCCTTATCATAGCGCCACCACTTAGGCAATAGCGATGTGTTCTTTAATTCCACATCACACACCCCTAGACCTCCCAATCTTTTTGATTTTTGAACAATTTCCCATTTCACACAAGGTAATCCTCTACTTCCATCCTCTTTCCCCCAGAAAAATTTTGCTTGTAAAGCGATTATTTTCTTCGAAACAGCCTTAGGTAACTTAAATAAACTCAAATAATACATTGGCAAACTATTTATGACTGATTTAATAAGAACTAGCTTACCAGCCTTAGATAGTAGCTTTTCTTTCCATCTTGCAATCTTTCTTCCACCTTCTGTATGACTGGCTTCCACGTCTCGATTCTTCTGGGATTTCCTCCAAGAGGTATGCCCAGATATTTAAGAGGAAGCTTCTCCATTTTACAATTCAGTAACCCGCATACTTCTTCTACTTTAGAGTGTTCAGAATTCACCCCAATAACCGCTGATTTGTGGAAATTTATCCTTAGACGAGAGATCAATTCAAAGCCCCTCAAAATTCTCTTGTAGTTCTTGATTGTCTCCACATCACAAGGGCTGAACAATATTGTATCATCCGCATATTGTAGATGTGTCATCGCCACCTTCTGAGAACCAACTTCAAGTGGCTTTAGGATCCCTTCATTACACAAACTGTTCATCAGACCATTTAGAACCTCTGCCACCAATACGAACAAAAAGGGGGATATTGGATCCCCTTGTCTCAGGCCCCGTTGTAGCTGGAACGGTTTCGTGGGAATCCCATTCACCAACACTAACATGTACACTTGGAGGCAGCATTTAACCCATTCCCGCAGTCTATTTCCAAACCCCATTTTTCTCAAGACCATATCAACAAAACCCCACCTCACCTTGTCATAAGCTTTCTGAAAATCAAGCTTTACAATCCACGCTGCTTTCTTTGCCTTTTTTAACCAATGCACAACCTCACATGCTATCAAAGCTCCATCGTGAATTTTTCGCCCACTAACGAAGGTCGTCTGCACTTCTCCCACCAAACTAGGCAGCACTGTTCTAAGTCGACCCGCCATTATTTTGGCAATTACCTTATATTGGCAGCCCACCATACTTAAAGGTCTGAAATCCTTTAAGTCATTTATTCCACCTTCCTTCAATGCCAGAGCCACCCAAGTTAAGTTAGCATCCTTGGGCAACTATAACTTCTCAAAAATTTTCATAATTGAACAACAGAACTCCTCCCCAATTACGTCCCACATTGTCCTTACAAATATGAAATTGTAACCGTCAGGACCCGAAGCACGCGTGGGCTCACAATCCCACACAGCGTCCTTCACTTCCTCCCTAGTTGGTAATCTTTCCAACTGTGTACATTCCTCCCTACTAATCTGATTAACCAGGGATTCGTCAAAGTCCATCTCTAATGAGCTATCCTCCGTGTATAACTGTTTAAAGAATTTTCTCACCTCAACTAGTATTCTGTTCTTCCCTTTGAAGTGTCTCCCATTAATCTTCAAGCTATCAATTCGGTTTATTCTCTTCCTGACTTTGGCAATGGCATGAAAAAACTTTGAGTTTCTGTCCATATGAACTGCCATTTTTGATCGTGAGAGTTGCTTCCAATGATTTGCCTTTCGGTCATACCATCTTTCTGCCATCACTCAGAGGGCCCTGCCTCGAGCCAATGTACAATCGTCAACACCACCCTGTTCTATTGCCTCATCCACTTTCTTTAATTCCTCTTCAATCTTTACAATCCTTTGCTCCAATTCACCAAAGCAGTCCTTATTCCATCTTCTAATAGGACCCTTCAATGCCTTCAACTTTTCCTCTATCGACACGTTACCCAGCTTAGACCACTCATCTTTCACCACCTTCTTGAATCCCCCGTGAGATAGCCAGGCATCCATGGACCTAAAAGGCTTAGGATCCCAATCCACCTCCTCAGAACTCAACAGCAAGGCGCAGTGATCAGATAAAGAGCGATTCAGCCCCTTCAAAATCATGTTTTCAAACCAAGAAAGCCATTCAACTTCGACAAGAATTCGATCCAGCTTACTACATGATTTACCCGTAAACTTCCTCCCTATTAGCTCCAAGTCCACCAGTTCCACATAATCGATCCACTCCTTAAATCTCTCACTACTCTGAGATAGCGACCTGCAACCCCTCATTTCTTCAACGCTTATAATTTTGTTGAAATCTCCACCCATAAGCATCGGCACATCCAAGGATTCCTTTAATCTGATCAGTTCATCCAAAAATTCCATTTTTTCCTCCTTTCCATGAGGACCATATACAATGCATAAAGCACAATTGAGATTTTTCTCCCTGATATTTCCTTTTAGCAGCATCCATCTTTGGCTCTTGAGTACATTTTCACAGCATAAAAAATCATTTCTCCACATACATAGTATACCCCCTGATACTTGCACAGATTCCAGCTAGTCCCAACTAATCTCGGAACACCCTCCCCATAGTTTAAGAATTGTTCCTCTATCAAAATGTTGCTTCTTTGTTTCTATAAAACCCACAAAGTCTCCGTTGTGATTTCTCCTAATTCTCTTCACCATCTCAGCCTTCCCATCACCCCCCAACCCCCTTACATTCCAAAGAATAAGTTTCATCGAGCCTTCGGTATAGAACCTAACCTCAATAGTTCCGAGGAGAGATTCCTGCCACCCACGCTCTAAATCGGTCAAGTTTGTTTCTGCTTCTTTGCTGGAGTACTCACATTCAACTTCTTCGGAGTTCTAGTTCCAGCAATCGTCTCCAGCACTACACCGTTATCTCTCTCCTTGAAAGAGATACCACCAATCTCACACACTTGTTTGACTCTGACCGCTTCCGTTAGTGGTCCTTTAACAATGCATTCTTTAGAATTTGCTTCGCTAGGGTTATCTCTCTCACCTTCATCTATTCTCAATTGTTCGACACCAGAGTGAGGAGCATTTTAGAAAGAGATCGGGTCGTGGATGTGGTTGGAGCTCGTACAGGGTCCGAACCCAGGGGGAAATGGACACGAGCCCGAGTCAGATAAGGCCTGAAACTTGCTTCCAACCAAATTAGCATCCAACCCGTTTCCAGCAGACCCAATCTCCGGTCCAACCCTTGCATCCACACAAAGTTGATTAAATGGGTTATTGAATACCTGATGGGCTTAAGGCTCCCTTCGCAATAGCCTAATCTAGCTTTTCCTTCTCCAATGTCATGTCCGTTTGGCTTCCCGCCACACCACCCTCTTTTCTCGATTCCAACATACTCCCGCCACCATCTTGAACGCCTTCATTAATTTGAGTCGCATGCTTCTCGATTGCAGAGACGTGGGCCACATTTTGAATATTCAAATTTTCACCGTTAATATCCAGTGCCGGAGACTGTGCCGATTCTGCCACCGTTCTATCTTCATCCACCGTCACAGACTGGGAGGCCATCTCTGTTTCATTTGGGTGGGACATTCTACTGTAAACCTCACTTCCAAATTCCTTCACAAAAGTTTCATACTCCTTATCCTCCACTTTTATTGTAATCCATTCGTGAATGCGTTCCTATTCAAAGCTATCGATCAGAAACCTTGCCACACTGAAGGACCAGAATTCCTCAGTTCTATCGTCAGTATAAACATATTTTCCCCATAACTCAGCAATGGTTTTGAAGGTCTCCTCTGACCACACAGCCGTTGGGAGTCCCATTGCTTCCACCCATACCCTTCTTGACAAGCTCCACACACTGCCCCAATGATGTCTAACTTCATCAAAAATAGAGAGTAATGATTGATTCCCCAGTGACTTCTCTTTAATCTCTACAGTTTCAAAAGTAATCAAACACCTGAAAGGACTGACATCTCAACATTCTATAAACCCCGGACCTTCCCATGTCTTCCTTAGGGACTTCTCCACTCTCCCAAAATCAATTGGTTTAACTTTGTATCCCATCAGACTACGTAAGAGCAGATCACTCTGAAACTGAGATACATTTAGCTTAATCTCCCTTCGCTGTGGGTCACTCCTTTTCCCTTTACTTGCTACATCCATTTTCTTCTCATTTTCTGGGGTACTTCCACAGTTCCATGCGATAGTCCTTCCAGTTGCAATCCATCTCTGTCTCCTACCTTTCTTCAATAGAGATTTTCGCCATGTGCTTCTTTTGTATTTAGAAATCATGGCGTGAACCCACTTCCCTTTCCACCATCTCCCATTCATCCTCTCAACCGCTCTCCTAGCACCGATATATGAATTAAACCGGATGAATGCAAACGGACCCTTCCCACTCCTTCTCTTTTTCCTTGAGACATAGACATCAGTAATGAGTCCAAATCCACAAAAGTCCTTGTAGATCTCCCCTTTCATAATAGACTTTGGCAAGTTATTTAGAAAGACTGTGTGTGTACCTTTCTCGTACTCCTTGAAATACCCGACCCCGCCCTCCTTGAAATACCCGACCCCGCCCTCCTTTACACCTGATAAACCCAACCCAGCACTCTCCCCCTTATCTCTTCTGTTGGCGATGCCGGCCGCCTCACTATGTTTCCCTCTCTCATCGCCTGCCCCTCTCTCAGAAAAAAAATCAATATTATTTTCATATTTTAATAATTTATTAATTACTTTATACATATTATATTATTATATACAAGTATTTGTTGAAAAATAGTATTAGTAAATATTACAATCATAAGAAAAATAAAAAATAAGTGTTCGTATTTTAATTTATAAATATTTAATTAAATTGATTTTTATATTAATGATGATGCATAAATAAAAATATAATTAATATATAGATAAGTGAATACAAATTAAAATGAAGATAAAATAAATAATAAATATAAACAAATTGGATCAAAGGTTTAGAATATATTTAATAATTTGGCTCAAATGTGTAAAATTTTGTGCAGCCTAGTCGCAAATAGGTTTTTTAACACCACCGAGAACAAGGGTTCGAAACCCATGTCCTTTATTTTGGGAAATTAGAAAATCGACCGGGTATCGGTTCGGTCCGATCGAGCATTTTTCGGCCGGTTCACTGGTTTGAAAGCGGTTTTCTGTGAAATGGTTTTTAGTGCTGATCCGGACCGTGAATGTGGCCGAGCCAATCCGGTCCGATTTTCAGAACTATGCTTATTAAACATAATAAAAGTAACGTGTATTAAAATGATATAGTAACCTCAAAGAAATATGTTATAAAAGTGGGAATGTAAAATGAAAAGAATCCTAAGCAAAAAATTGAGGAAAAAAAATGAAGAAGAGTCCTAAAAAAAGCTAAGTTGTACCAAATTGGATAAAAGTAAGACGTCACAAAATGAAGTGAAATGAAATATATGAGAATAAATGTGAAATTATTAGGTATGTAATTAAAAAATAAAAAAGAATTACTTGATATTTCCAAAATAGAAAATATAAAATATTTTGAGTTATTCAATATTATTGTATTTAGTATATTTAAATAAGGGAAGGTTAAAGATGAAGATACTAAAGTGTCTTCTAATGAGGACATTAAATCTTGATCGTTGATTTGTGCTATTAAAATCTGATGTGCAATTAAAGAAAAGAGAGAAACTTCTAAATATGGTAATATCCTCATCAAAAGATACTTAATTATCTTCACGGTAGAATTTTCCTTTAAATAATTATGTTTTTTCAATCCAAGTTGAATATTATATTTATAATAATATGATTAAGTAGGTGTTCAATATAAATTTATATATTATCGATATTCAAGTAACTATCTATCCACACAAAAAATAATATGTATTATTTACCTCTTAAATCTTTTATATCTTGGACATATATATTTGCATGACCATAGAGTAACATTATAAAAGATAATAACTTATTATTTACTGTAACTAAATCATGATTGATCTATTAAAAAAAACATAAAATGAATTTGAATACTAAAAAAACTGGAAATGAAAATTTATTTTTTTGTAGAAGAAAATTCTTTAGTTAAAAAAGTATTCTAATCTTCTAAAAATACATTGCTTAAAATCTAATGAATAATGGGAAGTATTCTAATCTTAAAATGTTAATATCTATAATACTTAAAATAGACATAAGCAAGAAGCGAGAAAAACATGACAAATTTACAAAACTCTAAATAAAAAATATTACAATTTAAAACAATTTTGTATTTTGATTTTTCAAATGACAAATTTACAAAACTCTAAATAAAAAATATTACAATTTCTGAAACAACTTTGTATTTTGATTCTTCAAATTTTGAATATAGAGAACCACAACTAATAAAAAATCTGAGCAGGTAGCGATACAAGAATCTCAACATAAGAGGAGGGAAGAGGAAGGAATATATGTTTCAATGGCAGTAATAAGATGATAAATATTATAAAGATTTTTGTAGTGTTTAAAAGTCAAAATGTAACACCCTAAACCCTCACACCTCATGCTCGTGCTTGGATCCAACGATTAGAGACTTTTAAAAACTTTGATTCATTAATAGGTCATTTAGTATTGAGCCTCTAAATAATACTTGTATATTAATTTCTATTAAAAACGGACAGTCTCCTCCGTATTTAGGAGATTACCAAATTATGTTATAATTCCATATATCAATTATACCAAATTATGTTATAATTCCATATATCAATTACCAGCCAGCAATTATCAAATATATTTATATTCATATAACAATACTACATAATAATCACTAATACAAAGCTTTAAATACATATCCTGTTTAAATACATATCTTGTCCCGCTGAAAATCCTAAACACAATGGCGAGGGAAAAACAACACAACGAAGATACAAGCAGTAAGGTACAAAGCTGAAGACTTTATCCCCAACTTTGACTCCAACCAAAGCTTCCTGAACCTGTCACTGAAATATCGATTATTGGGGGTGAGAACAAAAACACAACATTCCCACCTATATTATGAATACTATCAATGCAGAAGAAAATCTTGCAAATAATTAAATACCATTTTATAAAACGGTTTAACAATTAGAATAACCTTTGAAAAGCTTATCAAAACACAAAATCTGACTTCTCTTGGATTTTACCATTTCTTTTAGAAAAACGTTTGAAAGAAGCAAGTGCGGTTCCAAAATCCTGAAAGGAATCACAATCCAAACATAGAGAAACTAGCGATTCCAATTACATCCATCACACATATCCAACCTCTCAACAATTCAGACAAACACAGGCAATTCAAGCAATCCAATCACAATCAAGGATAAGCACAGCAAACAGTACAAGCAGGAGTTAATACAATAATAGCAAACAGTCAAACCAATACAAGGTCACACCCAAGCAAAGCAATCAAATGCAAATGATGCATGCCTGTCCTATGGCTAATGAGCTCATTTGGTCGGTTATTTTAGCCAACCCAACCTATCCAATACTAGTCCCGGATCACTCTCAAGAACGCACTTCCCCGAGGACGTTCTTTCACGCCCCAACGTTTTTAATATCTTATGGGGGTTTCCAAAACATGGCCACTCAATTAACGGCCTTGGCGTTCCTTAAGCGCCTCTTGTGCCCGAGAGTCCGCTATTGCCTCGGAGTATAAGTGGGTAACCATCGAAAGTCCCCACACTCTCGCAAACTCACGTAACATCATACATTCATCATCAATACACTGCTAAGGTGTCGTTGGAGTATAGGGAGTGAGAGTATACTTAGAAAACCAATTCGAAAGCTTTGAAATGTTAAGTTTGAAGTGTTTAGAAGGCCAGAGTCGACTCTGAAAGGGCTGGAGTCGACTCTCTGAAGCCTTGGCAGAGAAACTTCGTCTCTAGAGGGTTACGAATCGACTCGAGGGATCCACGAGTCAACTCTTACCACTATAAAAGGTTTGAAATTCGTTTCAGTTCCAAATTGAATCAACTCGTACATTGAATTTGTCGACTCACTGCACAAGGAGAGTTTTCTAAGTTTCGTTCGACTCAACTTGTATTAAATCCCTCTTTTACTCTCTCTGCAGTTTTGAATCGACTCGAGGCAATGTGGAAGTCGACTCTGAAGTTCAAAATAGTACTTTGATATATGCAGAAAGAAAACCATTTGCTGCAAAAATATGAAACTCTTAAATAAAAACTCAACTTTTATAAAGCTTTATTCAACAACCAATTCCAACATTCCAAAACCATTTAATAAAACTTGTTCAAATCGCATTTTCTTATAAGTCTCTTGAAATATTCAAAAACAAAGCGGTAAAGTTTATCTACCAAAGTTCACAAATCAGATTTATACTTAAAACCAAAGTATAGAAAGTTCACCTTCCAATTCTTTTTAAAATCACATCTCTACACTCCCAATTCTCCTTAGCTTGTCCATTTCATAAACAACAGTGCAATCACAAGCATTTCACACAAGTGCATATCAACAAGATTCCATCATCAAGCATAATTATCATAAATAACCTTAATCCAACAGTAAAAAGGCACATAGTCCATTTAGAAAACTGCTTTTAATCACTTTTATTTCAACCATTTACTGTCAATTAAACCCAAGAATCAAAACCAGTGTTTTCAATTACTCACAACTATCTTTCCAAATCAGATTTCAGAACTAAAATAACAAGGCAAAGCCAAGCATTATCTTAAATCATTTTAACCCAAAATCAACCAATTACTCAATTATCATCACAAATGAAATCATTTACACAATCAAGCATTTACTCATTTGCGTTATTTCACTAAAACTCATCAAGTATTCATATTTAAAAGCAATTAACCCCTACCTCATGTGACCGAACCAGCAACGATGTAAACGCATTAAACCCCATTGCTCTAGACTCACAACAACATCAGCAGTCCCAATTTCGTTTGCTCCCGCAGCGACAACAGAAAGCTTTAAACTCAACACGAAATATAACCACTTGACCCTATAGCACCAAGACCCCAACACATTCAACAACTATCAACAGAAATATTATCACAAGGGCTTCGGAATGGGAACTTACTACAGTTTAGAAAATATAGGGAAATAGGGAAGCAACGACAATTTGCCTAACAGCCGATTTACGGAAACTGCAACACCTTTGCTGGCAATTAGATCAGCGGCATCGTTAACTACAACAATGTATAGCAAGATAAGGCTAGTGGCATAGCTTTAGACACATAACAGAACCGGAAAAAGGTAATGGAACATGGATAGCCGAGGATGAGCGGAATTGAACTTACCGAAACTCTAGGAAAATAGAGCAACAGCTCCGATAACCACATGCAATGGCGGCAGAGGCCGAAAACTTAGTGACGGCGGCTGTTAACGATCAGGCAGTGACAACAACGCAACAGAGAACTAAAGGACCGAATTAGGAAGAAAGATACCCTTACCGGCAACGGATTCCGATGACAATGGCGCCGTTCCCGGCGGCCAGAAGCGCGACGACTCAACATGCAGCGGTGACCACGGCTTGGCAGTGGCTAGGCTTCGCTGTTCTGCAGATCCGCCGGCAGCGGCGGTGGTTAGCTCCACCAACAGTGACAGCTTTTTAGAACGGCGGTGGTAGCGGAGTAAGGTAGAAGACAGAGGCGACGACATCGAAACCCACAACAGTGACAACATCGTGGTCCAATCATCACCGTCGCGGTTCCTCACTCGCCATTTCCTCCATCAACTCCGGCGAGTCCAACGACGACGGAAGAACTCCGACGGTGCTCCCCCTCTTCAAGCTCGGATCTTTCTCTCTCTCAACATCTCTCTCTCCTCGGATCATGGTGACAGCAGCAAGACCCTTGGCGGAGCCTCCTTCATTCACGGCGACGGTGAAGCCGCGGCGGAGAACGGCAGCAACTCGTAGTTGCGGCGGCGGCAGAACCATCTCCCTCTCCCCATCACGTTTCTCTCTCTTCGGTACACTCACAACTCGGCTTCCCTCTCGTCTCCACGATCCCCACTCCCTCGGGTGGTACCGGCGACGGCAGCGACGGGCTTCCCTTTGGCCGGCGCCGTCACCTCTCTCTCTTCCCTCTTCCTCATGTCCGTGGGTGTGTGTGATATAGGTGTGTTAGGGTTTGGTTTGGGGCTGCAGAGTGTTGTGTTTGCGAGACTTGGGTTGGGGTGTGTGGTGGTGCGAGGGAAACGGCTGAGTGTGCGTGAGTTAGAGAAACTAGGGTTCTCAATGTAATAATAATAATAATAATAATAATAATAACAATAACAATAATAGTTAGATAGTATATAATATAATTAGAGGTACTTTAGAAATACATGAAATATATATTTATCAACTTATTAACCACTCTAAAATAAGTATTTATAAATACTCTTAGTAAAATAATTTATGGAGTCATTATATTGGATACAACTTTTAGTCTCCTAATAATTTTTTTTATAACTGTCCATCTCTGATCACGACTCAAAAAAATATTTTTTTATAACTTAAACGGTAGAAGCATTTATATCATAAAAGCATAACTTTTGTTCTCCTATTACTCTTTTTGTAACTTAAATGATATTCAAGATGAAGAATGAAAAAATTTTTTATAACTTAAATTCAAGATGAAGAATAAAAATTTTTTTAATAACTTAAATGATAAAAGGATACAAAGATAAAGAATAAAAACTTTGTAATACATGAATGCTAAAGGTATTCAAAGTGTAAAATAAGAAGGAGTATGAGTTTATTAGATAGAAAATCAAAGAGAAGCCCCTAGCTTGCCAACTCTTTAAAATTGATGATGCGGCAAAATAATAGAAGATTCATATTGTAAGATTGAATGATGAGCTACCTCGATTTCTCCTTTTATATATTATAAATCGATGTTGTGTTTTGTTTTATTTTTACCGAGATATATTTTACTTTGGTAACCCAAAAAATAAGGGGTAATTAAGTTTAGTCTTCTCCTTTTATTGCGCATAACAACACACATGCCGTCACTTTTGAGGGAGAACTGTTGCAGCCTCCTCCATCGCCGCCATCGTCTGCTGTCTCGCTCCGCCACTTTGAGTCGGTTCCTGTGTTTGTTGCCACCTCCTCTACTCGCATCGGTTCCTTTGCTTGTCGCTACTGCTGCCTCTAGTTCATGTTCTCGTTGTCGCCGGTTACTGTGCTCGTCGCCACTACTTGAGTTGCTTCGTATTCTCGTTGTTGCTTCATCCTCTGGTCGTGAAGGCTTCTCCTCCTATTCTCGTGAAAGCTCATGTCGCTTGCGTTGCTCTTCTCACTCGGTAAATCTGTTGGTAAAAGAAAATTCGTTAGTAAATGTGTTAAAATTTGTCTACAAATTTGTCTGTAATATACTATTTTCTAGTAGTGTAATGTCATACTTAAAAAATTTTAGCAATGGGACAAAAATATATGCTAAAATAGAATTTATTAAACATTGATATTTATATTATATAAAATGAAATATAACAATTAGAAAAAATTGGTACCCGATTTTTTTAAAAAAAAAATATCATTTATCATATATAATTTATAAAAAATACTTTTTACTATTTTCAAAACATGAATTCAAAAATCTCTATTTAAATTATAATAACATATTATCTCAACTAATTTCATTTTTATTACATTTATATCCATTAAATAAAATAAATAAAACAGTTAATCAATAAACACTTTAATGTTTATCAATACACATGTATTTAATAGCTTTATACATTATTACTACTTATTAATATTTTATTGAGTTGATTTACTAATTTATTTTTTAGTTTTGATAGATGTTGGATGTTAAGTTTAATAAAATATAATTTGTTTTTTATATAAATCTCCACATACAACAGTAAAATGATGAAATCAATATCGCCAAAGCTCTTATAAATTGTAATAGATATAATGATTTGAACTAAGTATGTTGTATCCAAAGCTAATAATAAAGAATCAAATCTCTTATATCAACATCTTAGCACCTGCTTTAGACGGTATAAAGATGTAGTTAATTTGTAAATCAAGTTTTCTTTTCCTTATTCTTCAAAATCTTCTGGTTGGAGCAAATATAGTTCTTCTGTAAACCAAGTTTTCCGTGAAGAAAAATAGCATTTACACTCTAAATATAAATCAAATGCAGCACATATAATCAAGACTAATCTAATTTTAGTTAGCCACACTACTGAAGAAAATATTTCGCTGAACATCTTCTTTCTGAGCATATCATTTAATAACAACCAATCTTACACGATATCCTTCCACCTTATCATTACTATCTCGCTTGATCTTGTAAACCCATTTGTAACCAATAGCTTTTCGACGTGTACTAGAAGTGTAATATGTTCCTAGCTATGGTTCCTATGTAATTCCTCAATTTCTTCCTACATTGTTGACATCCACATAGAAGCATCTGAATTACACATAGCCTCCAAAAAAAATTATTGGCTCTCTATCTTCTATTAGAAGGCGATATACATTGTAGCTTACCAAAACATAATCTGAATGTCATGACAGTGTTTGGCATTGTCAAGTGGATCGGCAAACTTCTATTGTTAGACGGTATGCACAAGTTACAAATACTCAAGAGGGGGGTGAATTGAGTATTAAACAACAATGGTAAATTTTCGCGGAAGCTAAATAGATTTGAATATAAACAACTCAAGTAAATTGAATTTGTATTTTTCCAAGGACTTAAGCCACTTCTTAAGTACTTACAAGGAGCTTTTACAATTTCAAAGTGCTTGTATTAATTTAAATAACAATAATATAAAAGTTGAGAGATAGAGATACGATACACAATTTATAGTGGTTCGGCCAAAACTCTTGCCTACGTCCACTCTTTCCCAATCGCAATTGAGAAGTTCAACTAACCACCAAGCTTCAAAAGGTGCTTGATAAACCACTACAACAGGAGCCTTTGAGATACGCCTCACGGACTAGATCATCCAAATACTAACCCACTCCACTCGAAGTTATCCCAACTTCAAGAATTTTCCTTGAGTGCTTAGTATTCTCTA
>JASCZI010181987.1:12858-28848 GCA_036250425.1 Stylosanthes scabra
TTTTCATAGTTATAATCATGTCTTTACTTCATGCCCACCAACTGTTTGATAAAATGCTTGGTTTAGTTTTAGAATAGTTTTCTTGTGCTTTGGTCATGGGTTGAGGTGTGGATGACCCTAGCTACTAATCTCTAAGGAAAGGATGGGTTAATCCTTGGGTTAAAACCGTTCTGTTGACGCCAGGCTTTCGCTAGTGAGAGTGAGTCCTTAATGAGGTGAACATGGAGGTTTTATCCATGTTCCAAAGACCTAGGTCCGTTGCACTAGAGTATGAGAAGCCTGGGACTTACGGAACGGGGCTAATTCACCCACTCGACCGTTTGGTAGAGTGTGGCTTCGCAGGTTACGTGACAACCATCCATACATGGGATTAGTGGTGTTTATGGGGACACACAATACCTCGATCCAAGACCAAGCACCTTTTTATCAGTTTTCTCTCAATCTCTCTTTTGCTCTCTATTCACACACACACAATTGCAACCCCCAATTTCTTAACAACCAAAAACGACTCATGCGTTAACTCGTTGGGAGAACGACCCGAGTCCCGTACTCGGTATTTTTAACGTGGTTGCAAGCTCTTGTGACACTTCTTGTTGATAAGAACGTTCTTAGCTCGTATTCATAACCTATTTGGGTTCCCCTACAACGATTCCTACTTGTTTTCAAGAGAAAAGGAACTCCGAATTAATCTTGTTTACGACGCCTAGAACGGCCTCTTATCAACATAGTAACCGGATTTGACACTGTACTCCCCATTTTGGTAATGATCCAAGATCGCTAACTTTTTCAACATCATTCTTCGGAGTTCTCAAAATAAGATCAACATCATTCTTCTCAAAATACTCTCTAACTTTTTCAACATTCCACATAGATTCTCCGGGTATGAGCTCGCTGACTTTCTGAAGACCCTCTTTCCTAGCCATGTTTGTACCCTTATAACCCAACACCCATCTATCATGATGAACATTGATCTTACTACCATTACTAACAGACCAACGTCCATATTTTTTTTTAACAAATCTCTTCCCTCCAAAATACTTTTCCAAACCCAAGATATATTATTCTTTTTCTTCACCTCCTAGAAGCTTTCATTCTTGAAATATTTTGCTTCCAAAACTTTAACCATAAAGCTCCCGAGTTTTTCTGTACTCTCCAGGCTTGCTTCATCAAAAGAGCGAGGTTTTGAACGTAAAAGTCTTTAAAGCACATTCCACTCTCTCTTGCTTCTATAGATTTTTTCCTAATTCGACCAGTGAATACCCCTCTCTTTACCGTTGGACGCCCACCAGAATTTGGCCATCTTACTGCATAATCTATTGCAAAAACCTTTCGAAAAATTTAAAACAAATTCTGTTTCCAACCACTGACTTTCTCATTAACCCTTTCTTCAATTCACTTTAGGGCATTGTTCTTCGATGCACCCCACTGAGCTGGAAGGCCCAAATATATTCCCGGATGATCCCAAGATTGTATGTCAAGGATATCTTCAATACTAACTCTATTACTAACAAAAACAGAGTTACCAAAAGTTAGTCCAGATTTATCAAGATTAATCCTTTGACCTGTTAATTCTGTATACTCATTCAAAATTAGCAAAATCTGATATATGTTCTCTTCCTTGGCTTTAGAAAAAATAATACAATCATCAGCAAAGAGAAAATGGGTAATTTATGGAGCCTCAGGAGTGATCCTTACTCCAAAGATTTTGCCATTTCTTTTAGCCTCATCCATCAAAATAGTGAACATCTCAGCCATAATAATGAACAAATAAGGAGACAAAGGGTCTCCTTGTCTTAACCCTCTCTACGGTTTAATGATGCCCGAATAGTTCCCATTAATTTTAATCATGTAGGTGACTTTAGTAACACACTCCATTATCAATTTAACAATGTGCTTCTCCATGCCAAAGGCTAAGAGGATAGCTTCCAAAAATTTCCACTCAACCCTATCATAGGCTTTATTCATGTCTAGTTTAATGGTAACATTTTTGGAAGCATCCTTTCCTTTGTTTTCAAGGGAATGAAACATCTCCAGAACAATAATGATATTGTCCTAGATTAGTCTCTGACCAACAAAGGCACTTTGGACAAAAGATACAAATTTATCAATAAAGCTTTTTAATCTAAATACAAGCACTCTTGAGACAATTTTGTATAAGTAATTGCAGCAACTGATAGGTCTCAAGTTGTTAATTGATTCAGGGTTATTCACCTTTGGGATTAAAACTAATGTGATTTCACAAATGTTATAGGGCAAAACTCCATCTCTAAAGAAACTTTTAACAGCATTACATACCTCCTGACCAATAGTTTCCCAATGATTCTGGTAGAACAATCCATTCAAGCCATCTGGTCCCGGAGCTTTAAGTTTTCCCATGCTAAAGGCAGCTTTCTTGATCTCCTCATTTGTGATTTCCTTCCTTAATTCATCATTCATCTCTTGTGTGAACCTTCCCTGCGCTTTACTAACGCACTCTGAAAATTAAGGTTAGTGGTAGCAGTAAATAAATTTTTAAAATGTTCCTCCACCATCTTTAAAACATTATCATCTCCACTAACCCATTTATCATTAGAGTCCTTAATTCTAGTAATTCTATTTCTGTCCCTTCTCTGCAAAGTGGAGGCATGAAAAAAAGCAGTATTTTTATCTCCACATTTCAGCCATTTAATTCTGGACCTTTACCCCCAATATAACTCCTCTTGTTTCCAGAACTTTTTAATATCATTTTTCAGCTCATCCACTCTTTTCTGTCTGTCCTCATTCAGATCCTCTCCCTGTAACATCTCTAATTCTCTCTTTCTTTTCTCAATCTCAAAGGAAGCCTTCTTAAAGTTATCTTCTCCATTTAGTCAAAGCTCCCTTGCAGTTGTTCAGCCTCTAGTTTAAACTGCCCCAATCTGAGGTCACTCTACTACCAGTCCTATTCCATCCATGTTTAACAATGTCAGCACATTCTTTATTTTCTTCCCAAAAAGCTTTATATTTAAAGGTTCTACACCTCTTGCCCTTTGGTTCTAACTCAAGAAGACAGTGGTCAGAGCTAATAGCGGGAAGAGCATTAAGAACAACGTGTGGGAAGCTAAACCTCCATTCCCAGTTTATCAACCCTCTATCAATTCTTTCTCTAGTAATGAAACCATTCCTAGGGTTGCGAAACCAAGTATATTTAGACCCTTTCAAATGCAAATCCATAACTCTAACATTATCTACAAAAATTCTAAAATTCTGCACCTAATTCTAAGGCTTAGGATGCAACCCATCTTTCTCTTCTGGACTCAAAACGTCATTGAAGTCTCCAATGAAAAGTCTAGGTATTCCAGGATCTCCACACCCTCTTGCCATCTCCTCCCATTGTTGTCTTCTTTTTCTCGGATCTGGATCACCATATACACAAAACAATTCCCAGTTAGTATCAGTATTTTTACCTAGTATATTAGCCTTAATATAATTAGAACACCATTCATATACACTAATATTTATATTACTATTCCACAAAAGGCATAGACCTCCGGACAGCCCCCGGGGTTCTACACAAAAACATTTTTAAAGTTCAACAACTTGCTAATTCTATTACATTTAGAACTTCCAGCCCTGGTTTCAGTAAGGAACAAAAGAGACGCCCTGTACTTTTTTCTAATATCTTTCAACTCCCTTGTCGCAAGGGCCGCCAACCCGCGACAATTCCAGCTCAAGATATTCATGGCTCTGGGTGGGGCATGCTTAGGCCCGCCTCCCCAACCATATCAGCAAAGGTGACTTGTTTCCTCTTTTTCACAGCATCTTCATTCTATCTATCATTGTTGTCATCATCAGGGATTTCCTCAATCAAAACTTCTCTGTTTTCCATTCTCTTCCTCTTCAAGCTCAGAGTTGATTCCATAATATTTGCAAGTTCCAACCCTCGCAGATGGTACTCCTTAATTTTCTGATCATCAGCATCACACTCCATTTCATCCTCTTTATCATCAGGCATCTCCACATAGTACTAGCTGCACTCTCTTGTTTTATATTTCTTCTTGGCAGCTCTTTCATTTCTCTGCTCCCATGTAACTACTTCCTTGCCTTTATCTTGTTCCTTGTTGCCTGTTTCATTTGTCTTCAATGCTGACTTTAGCTTTTGGGCTCCTGCTTGTGCAAATTCTTTAAGAACATCTCTGATTATGTTGTCCATATTAGAAGCATCATCTCTTCCATCATTCCTTCCTGTTCCCTTCAATTCCTGTTCCACTGAGAATGAGTATGTGCCATCATCTCCCTGTTTTGGTTCATTGTTTGACTTCCTTCAAGCTAAGCTCGCTTTAATCTTGTTCATCATTATTAAGTCTTCCATGTCCATCTCTTTAGCATGCTCCTCATTAGTGTCTTCTTCTATCTGCACTTCTATCTCTTCTTCTATGGGTTGAGTCTTTGAGGCCTGAACTTCTGTTCTTGTGTCCATGATCTGGCTCAATCCTTCAATTCTTCTTTCTGCCATGTTCTTTGCGTTGTTTCCACTTCCGGCTATCCATGCTTTTCTCTTCAACTGCCTAGCTCCAGAATGTTCCTCACTATCCGACTCAGACTCCATGTTTCTCTGTTCTGGGTAATCTGGGGCATACTCTTATTCCTCTGCAAAGGACAGAGCTTTTGCTCTACTTACACCAAGGCCAGACTTATATTTAGGAGTTGCAGGATCATGCTTCAACATAGCCTTTGGAAACGAGCAATTTTTCTTTGCATGACCTATTCTCCCACAGTTGTAACAATAACATTCTTGTATGCGTTCAATTCTGAATACAACCCAAATTCTTTGTTTACCTCCTACCCTCAGCCAGCAACCCGTAGGCAAAGGCTTGGTGGTATCGAAAGATACCTCCTACCTTAACATCTTCTTTCTCCATGGTTCCTCAACTTCCACAATGGGTCCCAGTCTCTTTGCCACTTTAATAGTTGTTCTTCTATTCATGCATGTAAAAGGAACCCCATGCATTTGGAACCACAAGTCCATTTCTTTGTGGCTGATATCAAACACTGAATTATTGCCTGACCATACATGCATGTTGACCAGACTGCCTCTAATACTCCAAGGACCTCCCCTCCAAATCTGAAACCCTTTACTCTTGTCCTAGAAACTAATCAGCACCTTATTCCTTCCTACCTCAGTGATAGTGACTCCTTTCAGCTAGCCCCAAATCCCCATTAAGGATGCTTTAATAGCCTTGAATTTTAATTCCTTGTTGCTCAAGACTTTGGCCACTAAATTGAAGTTATCTTCCTCGTATCCATCATCTGCTCCTTGAACGGCTTCTATTTCTTCATCTTCAATTGGATGTGCTTCTGCATGCTGGTTTTTCTCTACGTCCTCATCTGCATGTTGATTATTCTCTGCATGTACGATCCTTGTTTCTTGATTGTCCTCCATTGATCGGAACCGGGAGTTGATTTTTGAATTTCGTTGTAATGCAGGTTAGGTGCAGGTGAATTGTGAGAATCTCAGCTGCTACGTACTCGGAATTTGCTCAGAAACTAACAAACAACTTTGCATGCGAAGATACAGTTGACAAAAGAGTGCAGATTAACGTATGTATGTTGGTTCGAAGGCAAGACTAGTTTTTATTGGATCCTAGGATATGGTTAGGATAGAAAGGGGGATGGCAGGATGCATGCACACTACTACGTTGATGGAAAAAGAAAAGGGGATAGAGAAGGTAGAATTTTTATATTTATATTAATTTACATATTTACTGAATAACTTTCTATTAATATACTTTGATTTCGTATTGTCTCGTGGATTTTTTTAAAAATAAAAAATATAATATTTATGGATACCTGAGTATAAAGTTTTAAAATTTTTACGCCATATTACTTATCTCATTATAAAAAAAATGAAATAACATTACACGTATCTCGTTTGTAATTTCTACAAGTACAAAATTTTGTTACACGTATTGACGTTTAGTAAAAAAGATTTAAAACTTTCTTACGAATACTTGCACTAAAATATCAGTATAAAATACCACTATATGGGCACTAAATATCAGCAACCATTAAACACTTAGTATTAGAATAGAGACCGATTCCATAATTCAACCAATGTTAGAACAGAAAATACAGAATACTCTTTATATTTTAATACAAGCAACTAGTGATTGTAGGAACACTTCTGAAAAAACTTTAAAGGGGAATACATGAAAAAATGTTTGAAAATTACAAAATAATCCTATAATGTTCTTAGTTTATGCAGAGTGAAATTTAATTTCAGTTGGATAAACTAATTTTGTTATTAACTTTGGCATTGTCTAGGAATATTAAAAATTAACACCTATTGTTGAAAATACAGTGAAATTTTATCATAGATTGGATGGAAGTCAAGCTAACCTAATCATAAAGATCATCTTTCTAGAAAACTCATCTACTCCAGCCCTTACAACTTAGCTTCATCATTAAAAACCGTTAACACTAACCAGCAAGAAAAGCTAAGACTGACGATACAATATGCAGAGATCCGGTAATGACAATAATGCCCTTTTGATCCCCTCTACTGCTAAGAATCTTTTTTGCAGCTCTCAGACTACCCTTTAGAGAGGACTCAGTAGCCAATATGGTGTTAGATCTTACTGGATGATGATTCTTTAATATTTCCTTGTATTCTGCCATTCCATCATGGACAATCCCAATGCCAAGCTCTTCAGAAGCTTGAATCCAAGACTCCCTCAACGATGAAGCCGGAGTAATCCGAGTCACACCTCCAGCGATAGCAGCTTCAGTCAAAATAACCGCTTCCACATGTACTCCTGCACAATTGCAATACCATTGTATTAAAATTGTTGAATCTCTGCCTTTATCTTAACTATCTCCAAGGTTTGGGTGGATAGAAAATTAGTAAACTGGGAAAAATTTTCCCATCACAACATCTTATGGCTCCATCCATTTGATACTTTCTTAACTAAAAGGATGTTTTTCACATTCTCATGACTGATATGAGTCATATGACTTTAAATTAAATTAACACAACTAATAGTTTACCAGAGAGAATATGTTTAGCGAAGCCTGTATGATCTTTGTCGCTTGCCATTGCAACGATAAATGTCAATAGAGCCTCTGGAAATGCCGTCCGTAATGTGCTCATCAGTGCTTCTGCAGATTCTTTTGTGTGTGCTACAGTATATATACCAAAACATCAATTACAACTGCTCTTCTTGCGTGTTTGGTTCCAAACAAAAAAAACTTAGTGACTCCCACTATAAATGTTAATAAGCATATAATCATTTTCAACGAAACTCAATTAGCACAACCATATGAAAAATGCAAGAAAAGCATACAAAATGTTTTAAAACTTTTTACAGAAAATCTTACAGGGATTCTACAACATTTTCCAGACAAAACACACCCAATTTTGTTAACAATTCATGTTAAGAGTTAATCGTATGTGAGTAAAAGGAGAAGTCAGAGAAACTAACCTCCATCAAGCAGTATTGTTGCTCCAGTAAGTCCTAATACCTCAGCTTCTTGAGATGTTAGGAATTGACTCCTTCCAATGAGGTACGTACCTTCCAACCCAAACCTGATAGATTCATCTGAAATTCGCCACCCTAATCAACCAATAAACACAGAAAAAGTGAAAGGAAAAGTCAAATTACCAACCCAGGAAGAAAACACTAAGAAGGGTGTTCAATATGACTATATAAGGTTATACCTAAATTACGAAGACACAGTGCCACACAAGTGGCAGTAGCTGCATTTTGAAGTTGGTGGCTTCCTAGCATTTGCAGCTTTACATCATGCAACTTACAGGACTACATGCATAGCTATACTCATAAGAAACAGGATTAAAAAGAATCTCTTAAAAAAGCATACCGTGATTGTAGAGTATAGATTATTTGCCGCAAGCCCACAAATAAGAAAATGTGATAAATGACTGGCAAAGTAAAATTGCTGAACAAATGAGAGCCCGAAAAAAGTTATGATAAAAGGCTAGCTATGAAATGTATAAAAAGAGGCTGAAATGAAGACTTAATTTTGTAGGTTATATTGTATCCTTTCAAACTTCAATTCACAAATCAAAGTGAAAGGCTATTACACTAAGCACGAGCCAGGCATTATCAATGCATCATAGATAACTTCAGAAGTGAGTCTGTTCAAAAGTATGTTATAAGATGCATCCTAAGCAATCATTGCTGGTAAGCCATACTCAATTCTGTAAATAAACAATGAATTAGTGAAAGCTAAAGAATTCAAATTCGTACCATTTTCAAGTCTTTCTCAACTTCTATCACTATATCACAAATTTGGTAAGGCCTGCCATTGTGCACATCAAATCTTTTGATAGTACAGCGATTCCCACTATCAGATGCTGACACTACAGGTGAACCCATGGATGCTGCTTTATCTCGAATAATTCTCTCAATATGTGGAAGAAATGGTCCACCAAGTACCAACTGAAATACATTTCTTTGGTCAGCAAAAGAGAAAGATAAACAAAATAGTCCATAATTAATCAATAGAAGATAGGTCCAAAATTCTAAAAGACAAACATCTCTGTACCATAAATATAAAGAATAAAGTTTTATTTTGTTCTTGTGTTTATGTATGAAGAACAAAATTTTAGAATTTATACATTAACAACAACACTTAATCCTGGGATCGAGCCCTTCTGCCCTTCCTAAGGATCATATTACCGTGTTGGCTAAACTAGATTTCTGGCTTTGAGCTGGAACAAGGACTGTCAAAGGCCGTTTCCAATGTGAGATAGAATATCTGGGGATCACTAACGAAAGCGTTCGCCTCTGTCGCCTACTTACTCGGGGATTCCGTCTTAGATCTCCCGATCCGCCCCTGCGAGTGCTGGGACTTTCTCTTTTTTCCCTTATAACTATGGGGCAGGTTTTCAGCTCATTCCTTTGATGAGTCTGAGACAACTCCATCTCTTCAAATCACCTTGTTATTGCAAAGGGAATCCCCATAGACGATGCAGAAGACATTCGTAGAGGCATTGAAATCAATCTACTTAGAAAATTTTAGAAACATGAAGCCCAGCCCCACAAAGATGAAGATCCAGATAGAGAAGGAGATCAGGGAGAAGGGAATAAGGGTGAAGGGGATAAGGTATGTTTCCCTAAGCGAGTTGCGTCTTCAAATCGTTATTTGGTAGATAAAAATGTAAAGTCTACGGGGAGGGGCTGACACTAGTAGGCACGGGCCGGGCCAAAGTGTCAAAAGATAGCATTCTGAGGTGGGGGGAAAAGTAAAGTTAAGCTGGCAGATAGAAGATAGGTCCACTCCAACCAATAAAAAAAAAAAAAAAAGAGAGAAAGAAATCCTATATAGCTGTCACAGCAACACAAGCCTATTTTGCCTCTTTTGAGACACTTTCGGGTATCTTTCCCTCAAAATGTTGCAATGCTTTAAATTAACCAAAAAAATAAAAGGATATGTCATATCAATAACTATTTTTTGGTCTATCAAAAGTAAAACATAAGATGGTTCTTAAATGCAAAGATGGTTCTTAAAGGCAAAGATGGAAAGCACTCGAGCTAATTTAAACATGTTTCTTTCGAATGAACATTGAGTAATTGGAGTAGGACAATAATCTCAATGCAGCTACTATTGCATTTCGTAGTGTATTTTGTCCCCAAGAAAAACACCATTACATATCAAGTTTTGATATCTCATTAATAAAAAAAATTAGATCAAGAGCGAGAAACACCTAACTGGGCGGTTTTGTTTTATGATTCCTGCCTTTGCCACTGTAATAGTTTCCAATGAACCACCAAGAGCTGCTAAGTGTTCCTCCCCAACGGTGGTTATGACTGAGGTAGCAAGTCCAGAGCTGGATATAACATTTGTTGCATCCCGAGCACCCCCTAAACCAGCCTGTAGAATTGAATGAAGTTACGGTATTATGATTTTGGCCATGTCACAATTTTAGTTTTAAGTTTTTGAAATAAAGACAATATTAACAATAAACACTATCAAGAACCATCCCACCGTGTTGGCTTTGGCATAGCCAATATTATCTCAAAGACTTTTTTTTGGGGTGGGGGGGCATAGCAATAACAAAATCAAACAATAACTTAATAACAGGTTTGCTTGAAGCAATTATGACCAAAGAAAATAGATAATTAACCTCAACAACAGCAATGTCAACATTCTCTTCAGCGAACAGGATGAATGCCATAGTAGTGAACACCTGAAATAACAGAATAAACAAGTTAGCAAAACAAAATACGCAGCCCGATTGTATTAGAATGCTATATAACATACCCAGAAATATCAAAATAAAGATTCGTTAATTTGTGGCAATATTTTATTGCAAAACCCAGTAATAGAACATTAACTGGCAATAATATTATTGCAACCAAAGTGATAAATAACAAGATGGAATACATCTTGAAAATAACAGAGGAGCAAACATTGTCCAGGAGAATTGAATATACTCTTCAAAATGCCCAATTGGTCACATGGAATCTAACATAAAACCCTTGAGTTAATACAGTTTGTTTACATTATCGAAATGTTATGATATTATGAATACCTCAAAATGGCTTATACAACCGTTTTCCTCTATAATTGCCTGGTCAAGAGCCTGCTTGATCCTATCAAAAAGATTACTCAACAATTTTGGTGACACAGGATTTCCACATCTTCCTAGTAAAATTCGCTCTCTGATGGTCCTGATATGTGGACTGCTTCAGAAAAATAAAACCTGTCGTCAATGACATACAGATTGTAAAACGCTATTGTCAAAGTTGGAATTGCAAGCATTTTCACATATATCGAAGTAATGTCATTTTGAAGGATAAAGAAACATAACCTAGTATAACAACCAACAGAATAACCTTCAGCCCTCAGAATATTAGATATGAATGCAGCCGTTGACCCCTTTCCCTTCGTCCCAGCAATATGAACGGCCTATAATTGGAGTGAGCCACTAGGTAAATCGTTACTCTTTATTTCTATTGCATAAAATGAACTGGAATTGAAAATTTGAAAAATATGAAAGATGCGAAAATGAAGAAATAATTCTACGAGAAGAAAAAGAATGTATGAAAAACTCATCCATAAATTTTCCAAACCCATATTGAAGTATACCTAACAAATAAGAGAATTCCAGCATAATCAGAATATAAAAATTCCAACTAATTAAAGAGAAAACAGGCATAATCCCTTGATTCAAAATTTCAACCACCCAAAGTTGTGAAATGAGAAATCAGCCAAGAACTTAAACCTCTGAAATGATATTTCATTTCTTCCCCCATCTAATTTACATGTATGGATTAGTTAGTAGTTGCTACAATAGATATTTACTAAGTATAAAAGGGGAAGAAAAATAAGGGAGGAAAATTGCACCTTGAATTTGAAATGAGGGTTACCAAAGCGTTCGAGGAGGCGTCTCATTCTTCCAAGATCAAAACCATCACGTGAATCAGTGCCTGCTCCTGTGGGAACCCCTGATTTCTCATAGTTTTTCAGTGAATCAATGTAATCCAGCAGGTTTTTCATTTCGGGCTCTTCTGCTTTCAAACATAAGGTTCGTATGGCACCTATTTGCCTTTTGATGCCTCTATTTATACGGCAAAGAAATTTACTGTTTCCAAGAAGAGTGGGGTTTCCAATGGTAACCGCAAGCATAGTTCAGTCTCACTGCGAACAGACCTGCCACAGCTAAAGCCTGAAGAAAATTATGTGAAACAAATTCAACCACAAAGTTTCATGTATTCGAGAAGCAAAAAGGCATTCATGAACAACAACACAAAAGAACATATATTATATATGACATATAGAATAATCCAGTAATCTGGTTCATAGTTATCAGAACCGAACCAATAATCGAACTGGTCATACTAGTGGATCAATAGTTGAACCGGTTGACCCGGTCTCACTGAAATAAAAATATAAAATCATCAAAAAGTAAAAACCAAGGTATGTCTTGAGAAACACTGTAACACCTTAACAACAATTAAGTCTCAATTCCTAAAAAAAAAATAATACAAAAATAGACATTAAATCAATCAAGAATTGATGATTGTCTTTGAGATGGATGTGTTCCTTATGGTGTTTATTGGACCAAGGGAAATGTGGGGGACGATGTCAGTTAATGTTTAGGAGTTGACTAGACAAGTGACAGTTAGGAACTAACAAACTTTCTGCTTTCAGTTATGTTACCTATATTCACCTCATCCTGTTAGGAATCACTAGCTGTAAGTTAAGCTAGTTAATTCTCTCTAGTTAGTAGTAATAGGTCATGTCATGCATACAAGGTAAACTCTCTCTCAACGTAAGTGTGTTATCATGCAAATTTTTTTTTTCTGATTCTCTTAACATTTCAGCAACTCACAGCTTCGAAACATCAAATTCTCCTCAGTTGAGGAAGAATTTGTCATTGTTAGAATACTGTCAAATAAAAATTAAATCAATCAATGAACATGAACCAATAATCTCTTTTTTTTCTTTTGGTGTCTGGAAAAAGAACAAAGAACAAAAACTCAGCCTATGCAGCTGTATCATCTCTTGCAATTGCAACTTGAATCTCCTTTCTTGAACCAATTATCTAATCAGCATTCACTAATAACTAATTACATAGAATTAAATAAATTATCTAAACCTACATTAAAATTAACAACCGAAAAAATTATTAAGTATAAAAGATTAATCAGCTGCTGAAAAAAATTAAAACTCACTAGCAGCAGGCAGAAGCAGGAAGACGGTGATGGGTTTGGGGGTGAGAGGCAAGCCACCAGCCAGCAGAGGAGGCACGGCCATTGGCTTTCGTTGTGTTAGACAGCGACCGATGACTGAGGTATGCAGGCCGGAGATGAGAGTTGAGAGGGAGACGGAGACTGGAGGGAGTGAGTGAGATGGTGGGTTTTTGTTTCTGATGAGTTGGGGTTCAGGTAAGGAATCAGGTTTTTTTTTCCATTCTTGGGTACTACCAAAAGTCCAAAACCACCACGATTTTTCAAAATACTAACAAAAGTAAGAGTAATGAACTAATGATCATAGTTGTAAGAACCGACCCAATCATCAAACCGGTCAACCTACTGGCTCACTGGGTTACAGGTTCAACCATTAGGTCATTGGTTGAGCCTTTGAACCGGTCTCAAATAAATAAAAATATAAATTATGAAAAACATAACATTAAAATTTGAAATACATATTTTTAACAAAAGTATCAGTTCCTAAAAATAACAAATACTAAAATACAACCATACCTATACTATATATAACGAGAACATGGGAGAGATAGGTATCCAACTTTTTTCCTAAAATATCCTTTGTTATATATAATTCATTAAAAAAATTGTTATGTATAGGATTTGAACCCAAAACCTTAGTTAAAGTACTAATCACATGTCATCCGAACTAATCTAATTTACATACTTTTTTATACATATTTAATAAATAAAAGAGTGAATCAATAGGCACGTTAATACACTAGTAGAAAATAATCAGCCTCATCTAGGACCATAAAACAAAAAGAAAATTTTGTCCAAATTTCAAATGAAAAATGTATACTAAAAACTAAGACATACATATAAAAATCAATGCATCTCCCCAACCAGATTAACAAATTGAAAGACACCAATTCAATTACTAAAAAAATTGGCTAATGCACTTATGCTAGAGAGCTAACATATCATCAGGGTTTCATGTTTAAAAATAAATGACTTGCTAGTTAAAAACAAAAAATAAATAAAAACAGGAACTTGTTCATCAAAAGCAAAAACTTGTTCAGTCATACACACATGTATTCCAAACTGAAAAATGAGATGTGGGAATCTATTCCAAACTCCAAGCACATTCATAACAGCACAAGAAGTCAAGAAGCCTGAAGAATTCCAAAAGAAATAACAAACCAACAAATAACAATTTGAGCATTATTATTATAATGAACCCCTTAAAATCAATGAATCCAACCACAAATTTACAGCACTTATTATCACAGAAATAACAAAGTAACAAAATAACAATTATATCTGTAAACAAGAAGTCAATTAACAAGTAACAAACCAACAAATAACAATAACAATTATATATATAAACCAGCCAGTAACAATGAGAAAAAATTGCTATATTCCACTGTTCAGTACTCCAGTACCCTAGAAGTCAACAAATAAATAAACAAGAATTAAATTGGAGAAAAACATACAAAGGTAGCAGAAGCAGTGCATCACAAGGCACCATCAGTCACTGAGGCATACCGGCACAGCAATGGCGTCACGAGGCAAACCGGAACCGAGAGCGCGAAGGTGAGTCAGACTGGAACGACGGGAGAGACCGGCACGGGAGACTGGCACGCACAGAGACACCGGAACGGAGACTGGCACCGAGGTAGACTGGTACGAAGACAGGCACGATGGCGGGACGGGAGACGAACAAAGACCGGCACGGGGACGACGGCAGCACACCGGAGACGGCGGCGGCGGCACGGAGCTGTGTTGCTTGCAACTTGCAAGATGAGCCTTAGAGTTGAGAGAGAGTAAGGCAGTGACAGTGATCTCAAAGTTGGGTTAGGGATGGGATTAGGGATTTAAGGGTTTGTAGACTACTGATTTGACTCATTTCCTCTTTATCCAGGTAAAGAAAGAAAATGGAAAGAAAATGGCACATTTTGATATGTTGTTTAGATGAAGGGAAAATGGATGGAAAGAAGATAGAGTGAAAAGTTTATTTTGTTCGGGATAAAAACAAAAGTGAGAAGGAAGAAAATCATATTAGCATAAAATTACATTAATGCCCTTAGATATATTGTACCTGAATTATACTTTATTTATGTATTTAAACTAATCTTTTGACAAAAATTTTCCTTAATTTTACTTTTAAAACTTTAATATATCATTTTAATTCAAAAAAAATAATTTTTAAAAATATAAATCTTTTCATTCTTTATTTATTTTTTCATTTTATAATTAGTATATCAATTAATCTTGGTGTACACCTCTTTTTGGTGTACACCCCCAACCAAGTCCCAAATGAATAGGTTTTTGCTACTAGAATGAACAGGTTTTTTAAAGCAAACGAACAAGTTTTTAACATGTTCGTGTTAACTATAAAACATGTTCGTTGTATATATAGATTTCTGTTCGTGCACGAATAGAATTTTACTACTAGAACGAACAGGTTTTTAAAAGCAAACGAACATGTTTTAAAACCTAAAACTTGTTCGTGTCAACTATGAAAACATGTTCGTTGTATATATAAAAACCTGTTTATTTGGGACTTGGTTGGAGGTGTACAACAAAAAAGATATACATGTAGCATTACCGTTATTATAAATATATTGTGAATTTTATACATCTATATATAAGTAGTTGATAAATATTTAACACTGAAGTTGTATTGTAATCATATAATAAACTTATTAACAATATATTTATAATTAATAATTGATAATTTATAATGGATAAAGTATATTTTATTCTCTGAAGTTTACTAAAAGTTTCAGAAATACTCCTAATAAGTTTCATCTTGTTTCAATTTTGTCCCTTTGCATCAAATATATCCTGGTAACTAAATTTTCAAGAATTTTAGAATAAATTCATTAATATTAACAAAACATTATGCTTATTTTGTTTGTGTTGAAGGTTGTTCTTATTAAATTATTGCTAAATTAATGTTGAATTTCTTAAAAACTTTAATTGTTAAGGATATATTTGATATAAATTGAAAACTTCAAGGATAAAATTGAAACAAAATAAAACTTAAGGATATTTTTAAAATTTTTAGCAAACTTCGCGAACAAAAGATATACTTTACCCATTTATAATTAATAATAACAACACATATATATCCAAATATGTTTTTAGAAAAATAAAAAATACTACTTTGGTGTTACTGATGTAAAGAAAATTTTCACTGTGAGACTAATGATAAAGAAAAACGCATTTTCTTTCCTTTTTCTTATTTAATCTACCTCAATCATAAATAGAAGGAAAATGGGAAAAATTAACATACATATTATATATATATATATATATATATATATATATATATATATATATATATAATATA
>JASCZI010181988.1:1679-12388 GCA_036250425.1 Stylosanthes scabra
AAAGGCTGGAGGGGTTTTCTTCAACATGGTGTTGCTCAATAACCGTGGAAGCCTCAAGCTATTTTTGAGGATGTTGTTTCATGCAAAAATCGTGGGAGGGGTGCCACGGTTTCTTTGAACTTTGCCCAAAATGCACATGATCCGTGGGAGGGGTTCCACGGTTTACATAAAAAGTTTTAGCCTCCCACGATCTCATAAAATAGGTCTTTCGGTATAATTGAATTATATTATGAGAAAGGGTTTAAATGAGTAATTTTTTGAAACAAACAATATAGTTAAGTAACTTGCCCTAAGTAAATTATGTAGAGTTTCTTTCATTCATTGACATTCATCTAAATTTTTTTGATGAGTTGACATTCATCTAAATAATACTGACTTCTTCTTTCTCCCAAAAAAAGTATTATTTAAATTTTAGCAAAGCTTAATATATGATTTTAAAATTAGAAAAATAAATTAAATCTAAAAAAAATATTAGGTGATTTTTACTTTGTTTGTAAGACTTTAGGGCATGAGTTTCAGCGAGGAAGAATAAAAAACATTATCTAATCCCTAATAATGGTATAATGATAACAATTAAAAAAGCGAAAGAGGGGGTAAGTGAAAAAGATGGTGCATTCGTGCAAGTTATATGAAAGTGGTGGCTGGCAAAAGGGGATGAAAGTAGAGTTTTATTAATTAGATGAGTGTGGACCCCACCCTAATGTCAGTGGAATTGTGTTCCGTCCAGAAAATAGCTGTGCACACGTGCAGGAGTGCTCACGTTAACAGCCCCCACTCCCCACCCCACCCCCACCCCCACCTCCGTTTCCTTGATTTTTCTTCTTTTCTTTTCCATATTCCGCAACGAATATGAAAGGTTAGTTTTGACTTTTTCTCTTGGTAAATGCTAATGATATGAAATACGATATTAACATATTTTACCCAAACAGTAAACAGTAATCACTCTTAGGCCAAGCTAATATAAGATGAGTCTGAAATTTCTACTGTTATGAAATTAATTAATAATAATAATAACAATAATAATGAATATGTGTATAGATTAATTAAAAAGGAAAATGTGTTAAGCAAAGGCTAAAACGGGTCACATGAGAAGGGAGCAAGTCATTGCCGTGTTTGACCCCAACTCAACGAACCCCTTCTTCTACTCTCTCTCTCTCTTGCACACGGTACCGCAGTTCAGAGAAAAACAGAGATTTGATTCTTGCACTTTCATTTTGCATCTCCCAATAACAAAAAACAACAATAGCTCGCTTGCTCACCACTCTTCTTTATGCCTAATCTGCTTCTTCTCCGACTCTTGTCTCTAAAGAGAGTTTCCAAGTAGGAATAGGATTCATATCTGAAACAACAAACAGTAACAAATATGACAAGAGGTGCCAATAATAATAATAATGGTAGACCAGTCAACAACACTATGGATACTATAAACGCTGCTGCCTCTGCCATCGCCGCTTCTGCCCAAAATCGCGCTTCTCGACCTACTCCACAGGTATAATAAATACTATACTATACTACTTCCATAGATTTGTTTTTTTCTTTTTTGGCAAGGTTTTTGTTATGCGTTTTTTTATTTTTTATTTTTTTGTTATTTATTTGTTATACTGTTTGGTTTGGAACTATTTCTTTTTGGGATTGAAAAATTCCCCACCCCCGCGGCCCGGTCCCTGTGTATGTGTTTGATGTTTAGTGCAAGTAAAGGTGTGAAACTTTTTCCTGTGCATAGTCTTTGCCTTTGATGATGAGAAAAAACACGCGTAACGTCACTTCTCAAAAGATCTTGCACTGTTTTTTAACTTTTATTTCACATGGATCGGTTTTGTTGCTATGTTACAATTGATAGAACAGGATTGGAATGTTTTTTTAAAATAAATGCTGAGAATCCCTGTGGAGGCAGAGTTGCACAGTTTTAGTGGAAGTAATGACAAAGGAATATTTCAATTCAGCTCGATTCACAATATTTGTGGAGATAATCAGATTAATAATGAGAAACCCAAAATGGTGATTTGATTTCCCTGTTAATGGATGTTCTAGGAGTAACTATGTCACAATTTATGCATAAGTAATTTGCATCAGACTTGTGTCTTATATGACTGAAAGTTAAAGCTATTTACTTGTTGGTCACAGAAGAAAAAATGGAGAAGCTTGTTGAACATAGCTGGGTGCTTTGGATATCACAAGAACCGAAAGCGTATTGGGCACGCAGTCCTTGTTCCAGAGACAGCACCTTCTCGGGCAGATCCTACTGCAACTGCTGCTATTATCTCAACACAAGTTCCTACCATAACACTTCCCTTTGTGGCACCTCCTTCTTCACCTGCCTCTTTCTTTCAATCAGAACCACCTTCAACCGCACAATCTCCGGTTGGTATAGTATCCCTCACTTCTGTGTCTGCCAGTATGTACTCTCCTGGTGGCCCTGCCTCAATCTTTGCAATCGGCCCTTACGCACACGAAACGCAATTGGTTTCGCCGCCTGTTTTCTCGGCATCATCCACTGCTCCTTTCACTCCACCTCCTGAGTCTGTCCACTTGACTACGCCTTCGTCGCCCGAGGTGCCCTTTGCTCAGCTACTTGATGATCCACAATATAGGAATGGAGAGACATATCAAAGGATCCAAATATCTCACTATGATTTCCAATCCTATCAGTTTCAACCTGGAAGCCCGGTTGGTCAACTCATATCACCTAGGTCAGCCATCTCAGCTTCTGGAACCTCGTCGCCGTTTCCAGACGCCGAGTTTCCTGCTGGTGGATCCCATATCCTTGACTTGCAAGCAGCAGACCCTTCCAAGCTTCTTAACTTGGATAAATTTTCTGCTTATGAGAACCGCAAGTCAAAGGAAAGTTCTGGGTCTATAACACCTGATGCTTCAAGGTCCACAACTCAAGGAAGTTTTCTTCCAAATCATTGGGTTTCTGAGATCAAAATGTCCCCACATCCTAGCAACAATGGCCTGAGTGAGATTAGTTTAAGCCATAGGCTATCATTTGAATTATCCTCCCAAAAAGGAATGAGATGTGTGGAAAACAAACTACCATCACCATCATCATCAGCATGGACTAAAGTCCTGTCAAAATTGAAAAATGAAGCAGCAGCAACAACAGTAGACAAAGAAGAAAGTTGTAGAGAAACTAGGCATGTTGATGACCAAAAGTTAGCTGTAGCTGAAACTCCAAATGATGCAACCAAACAATCCAATTTGGGTGCAGAGGATGCAATAGTTGATGAGAAGGATCAGTCCTTAACCCTTTCTACTGGCAAGGAATTCAAATTCACCAATGCAGATGGTGCAGATTCTCATGGCCCCAATATAGTTGCTGATTGGTGGGCTAATGAGAAAGTTGCAGGCAAGGAAGGAGGGGCCTCCAAGGATTGGTCTTTTTTCCCAATGATTCAACATAGTGTCAGCTAACCAATTACCAATAAGGTCTTATTCATGGACTTGCTAGAATCTGCCATTGTTTCTTCAATTTTGTGCAGTGCTACTGCTGTGTGGTAGCAGACAAAAAATACAGACAGCACAGGTGCCAATTGAATCATAGTAACTTAAGATTGGGCAATCTAACACACAGTGATGGGGATCTTTTTTCTACTCTCAATGGCCCCCAAAAACATAGCTGCAAGTTTTTCATAGTTTTATGTGTTTTTGTATTTCTTACCAAGAATGAGTTACAGATAGTTGTACAGTTTTAGCTTCTGTGACTTCATATCTTTTTTAATATGTAACATATAAATATAAATATATATGAAAGTGATAGTGTAATACTTATCATAAATAGCTTATAATGTATTGATGTTGATTTTGATTACAGTAGTAAGTTATTACAGATCAATAGATAAGATCATGATGGTTTTGAACTTTGATTATGAATACTCAAAGCTTGCAAGGAACATCCTATGAGGCAGTAGATATTGGACATTCACCCAATGGTGGCAGCCATATTTATCGATGAATGATCTCAGATAATTGCTTTAGTAATTTACATAAAACCTATAAATCAGAATAGTGCCACCCTATCTTCCTTGACAATTTTTTTTTTCGGTAGCCATAAATTTTCTTTTTTAAAACAGAAGTTTGATGTTTTTTTTTTGTTGTACCAACGCCCAACGGGGCCGAAGCCCAAAATCACATAGGAAACTATCTATCTAGCTGGGGCATAGTAGACCCCTTGGCATCATCAAGTATATGACTTTGTCAACTCTTAAAAAAAAGAAAAAATGTAAAATACCAAAGAACCAAAGAGACCGGGACAATCACGTCGAAAATTAAGGAGACCCTTAATAAAAAAAACTCTCAACTCGGCCACTGAAGTTAATCTCTGTTTGCCAAGTTAGCCCTTCTGCCAATGGGATGACTCAAACATTAACGGAGTTGGCATATGTAGCATATAAACGGGATGACGTGAATGTATGAATGCGGACAATACAAACAAACTCAATTCGGTCTCCAATAAAATCAATTTTTCTCTTCCTCTTTCTCACAAAAATCTTTCTTTTTCTTCTATGTAATTATGTAAAACCCTAATCCTCTCCATTCAAAAAATCCATTGATGAAGCTTGACTGCGAAGAAGACGAAGCTGCTAACGGCGGAGTATAAATGGAAGAGATGAATAAATGAAAGTGATGGGTAATGAACAAAAGTGGAAGAGAGGGGATATAGTGGTGGAAGATGAACAAATGAAAGAGAGAAACAAATGGAAGAGAAGAAACTCTTCTCTCCAAAAAAAAAAGAAAGATTCGAAGTCATTATGATTCATCAATGGAGCGAATAAGATGAAGATCAATATTAAAAAAAATTATCAGGGACTGAGTGGAAAGAAGAAGATAAAAAAATTATCAGGCGCCTGGCAAGAGAAAGAAGATCAGGGCCGAGTAGGAGGAAGAAGATGAATATCATTTTTTAAAAAAATTATCAAAAACTAGGTAGTCTATACTATATTACATGTCACTTAACGAATATCTCGTTACTTAATATCTCATATGTACGCTCCGTTAATCTAATATGGAAGAATACTCATAGAAGAACTAAGTTGTCAAATGTTCGGGCTGAGATGAGTAACTCTTTTTGTCATAAGAGTCTCGTGGTGCGTAGTGTGTTTTGTCAGGGGTGTTTAGGGTGCGCATTCTAAAAGAGTGTAACCCCTCTTCGGCCATTCTGATTAACATGTTTTTGGTCGGAAACTAGAACGATACAAGAATGAAGAATTCTGGTTAAGGGGTTGAGTTGGGCAGAAAAGAAACTGGACTAAACTGGGCTAGGATCCAATATTAGCCTGGCATGAGACACAAAGGGCCTAGTTCAACAATTCAGGTCCCTGACCCCCAAAAACAAAAAACTCAGGTCCAGTCTTCCACTGCCGTTAAGATATTTTCTACACCGAAGTACAATATATGTTTTCTTTGCCAATTAGTTGACTACAAAAAGAAGGTTCCTTACATGTTTCCAAATTTTCAACCATATACGTGCACGATTGACCATCACATTTTTTGTCTTCAAAGTCAAAGTTGTCAAATTCCATTCAGGCAATATTAAAATTTAGTAATGCTCTTCGGCTTCTGGAGTCTTCACATAGAGACCGTATAGCCCTAGTCTTCACATATAATATTTTTACTGAATCAATATAAATTTAGTATTAAGTTATTTCTATCAATTTTTTATAGTTATAAAGTGAGCTTAATTTTTCAATAATTCAATACATATTTTACTTTTTTATAAATGAAAGTATAGAAATACTGTGTAATCAAGTTTTTATAATCAAATCCAACCATCTGACCAAGTTCTATTATATGCATTACACACATTTCTTCTTCTTATGTATATTTTTAATTTTTTTTTATGAAGAATATCAGTTAAAAAGAGAATCAAGAAGAAGAATAAGAGAAACATAAGAATTTATAGAAAACAAACACACAAATTTATTGACGATAAATACAAACAATTTTTTATTCATACTTTTTATGAAGAAAACATAGGAATTTATTTTACAATAAATATTTATTCATACTAAATTAAAATTTATGTGTTTTTCTTTTGTATCATTTGACAAAAAATATGTACAATTTAAAATAATTTATGTTATATTAAACTTACATTTTATTCAACTAAAAATTCCGTAATTTTTTATCTAAAACTTATGTGTTACTCTTTTGTATTATTTAACCAAAAAATATTTAAAGTTAAAAATAATTTCGTTATTATAATTAAAGTTAGATACTCATTTAACTAAACAAAATTAAAGAATTCGAAATGAAAAACAGAATTTGGACACCATATTTGACGGTCAAACCTTAATATATTTCCCCTAAAAAGTAAAAATGAAACGTGGGAAAATAGCTCAGGGGAAGGACAACTGTAGGATCCCGGCCGCATTGCTCGACAAAAGATAGCCAGCCTTGATTTTCTCCTACAACTGCAAAAACAAATGGTCAATTTTGGGCGGCTATTAACACCATCATTAAATATTAGTTAGACATAATCTAAATCTGAAAAGCATTACTAAGACGTTATCCACGATGCTTCAATAATTTTTTAAAAAAATTTATTACTAAAACCCCAAGGGACCAAGTAAGTTTGACTAGGCTCCAGATTAGACCTTCTAGAATTCCAAGATCCTACTACCTTGGCAACCGATTCATAAAGTTCATCAACCACTGCTAGTATATAAGACAAAGCCACCATGACTGCTCTCTCCCCAAATACTCAAGTCTCAACTCTCATCGCATCTCACAACAACAACACAACGAGGGTGCACTAAACCAACCCAAAAAAGAAGAAGAAGAAAATGCCACCTTTTGTAAGTTCAGAAGCAAATGGAGGGTTGCTTCAAGGGCAATCCAACATAGTAACCATAGACGTTGGTGGGCAGCTCTTCCAAACCACGAAGCAGACGCTAACCTCAGCGGGTCCCAAAACCTTCTTCTCAAGAATCGCCCAAGCATCATCACCGCACTACGCACCCTTCATCGACAGAGACCCCGAAATCTTCTCTATCCTCCTCTCTCTCCTCCGCACCGGCAACCTCCCTTCCAAGGCCAAATCCTTCGATCTCCAAGACCTAATCTTGGAATCCCAATTCTACGGCATTCAGAATCTCCTCCTCAATTCTCTCTCAAGCCCCTCCAATTTCGAGCCCTTCAACCTCCACAAATCGCTCTTACTGCCCTTGAACGGAAGGGATTCTCCTTCCACCCTCGCCACCACGAGCTACGGTTCTGTCCACGTGGCACACGGTTCCAAGATCACCACCTTTGACTGGTCCCTCCGTCGCAAATCCACCATCCTCACCCACTTCACTGCCGTGGACTCCCTATTGGCGCTATCTCCCTCGTTGGCCGCCGCCGGCGCCACCGATTTCTCCGGCCTGCAGATCCTCGACCTCGATAAGGGACACGTAAGAGAAACCCTAACTTGGGAAAACGTGACCAGATCGGGTTCAACCGTTCAAGCTATTGGTTCCTCGCCGGAGGAACTCTTTGTTAGCTTCGAGTCCTCTCGCCGGAACTCGAACACGATCGTGGTCTACGATCTTCATAGCCTGAAGCCCGTCACGGAGATCGCCCACAACGAGATCTATGGCGCCGATATCGATTCGGCGATCCCGGCGACAAAGCTGCAGTGGGTTCAAGGGTACAACCTCCTGATGGCGGCCGGGTCCCACAGCGGCCCCTCCGGCGTCGCCGGGAACGTGAGGCTGTGGGACGTGCGATCAGGGAACGTGGTGTGGGAGATGCAGGAGAAGGTGGATTGCTTCGCAGACGTGGCAGTTTCTGATCCCCTATCGGTGATGTTCAAGGTCGGGGTGAACTCCGGCGAGGCCTTCTACATCGATTTGCGAAATCTGAGCAGCGGAGGAAACACGAGTAACACGTGGGTGTGTCTTGGTGATAAGAGGAAAGTGACGAATGGGAAGAAGGAAGGGATTGGGTGCAAGGTGGAGACGCAGGGAAACCAAGTGTTCTCCACCAAAGGTGGTGACGTGGAGCTCTGGTCGGAGGTGGTTATGGGGAACAAGAAGGTTGGTGAGACTGTGTCTGTTGAGGGAGGGAGGATTTTCAAGAAGAACCTCATGGGTAGGGTCCAGGATATGGGTGGTGCTAAAATTACCAATTTGGCCTTTGGTGGTAGCAGGATGTTCCTCACTAGGAGGGACCAACACTCTGTTGAAGTTTGGCAGAGTTCCTCCAGAGAACTTTGAATGAATTCATTAATTCCATTCCATAAATTATTTTGTTTTGGATAGTTAAGCATGTAACTTGTAAATGAAAATGAACTCTCCTTTGTACATCATTATTTTTATTACTATTTTAAAATTGTTTACCAGAAATGAGGTCAAGATTTATTCTATTTTAATTTTGAAACTTAATCACATCCAGCAAACACACGGATGGTTAATTTGGTGTGCTTAGGATTTGATAGGTTTCTGTCATCTCTCATTAAAAATATACATAATATTCTTGGTATAACGTTTTTAATTACCTATAAAATATGGACACTTCGTTGAATTGACGTGTCCACGTGTCGGACACATTTCACCGATACTCGTTCGACACGCGTGTCTTTCGTGTCTCATTCGTGTCTTTAAAAAGACAAAAACATATTTATTCGGACACACTTGACACTCCAAAATATCTGTCCGCGTATCAAATTTTATTCTTAATTTATTTTCTTAAAATGAGTTTAAAAGTAGTATATATATTACTATTTTTTAAAACTAAAAATTATCTTAAATATTTTATATAATTTAAAAAAATATTAAAAATACTTAAAAATAATAATTTAAATTTTAATATAAATAAAATATCAAGAAAATTGAGATCGGTGTATCAGCGTGTCGTGTTCTGCATCATAGTAATTACAAAATACACTCTAAGTATATTTTTTAACTAAAATATAAAAATATTATTACTACACCACTCACACACACATCAACATTTTGGGTTCATAAATCCAATACTGGCCTCCTGCCAAGTTTGGAACCCTGGCACCTGATGCAAGGCAAGGTGGTTGACCATCTGAACTACAGCCTTGCGTGCGACTCTCTGTGGTTGACCCCCCTTTTTTTAACTAAGGTTGAAAAATCCAACCCGCCCAGACCCCAAACCCAAGATCCCTTTAAAACATTTTCAGCAACCAGCTCATAAAGGGGAAATTGTTGGTCAACAAACAAACGGGTGTATTTGATTTTTTTGTTCATTTTTTTGGACCAGTTTATTTTTTTTCATGGTAAAAGACTAGGGCATAGACAATAGATAAATAATAGCCCAAGACCCAAGCCTATGTCAGCTAATATAAGCCCACTCCAGCTTGATAACACAGACCAAGTTATATGTACCTGGAATACCAAAAACTTAAAAACGCATACGTACCTCTTTTCCACCCAAAAATAAAGTATGTCTACCTCAAAGACCAAAATATGAAAAAGGATATTTTCAGTGCTCTGTCCAACAAAAGAATATTCCAGCGAAAGAAAATAGAATTAAAGTAAAAATCCCCCGAGACCAAAAAAGTAAAGGAAAAATCCCCAAACTCTGAAGATCAAATGCTCATACATAATAAATAATTTTAATCATCTCTACCGAAGAAGTATAAAAAATTAATCATCATCATCATTTAGTCGAAGCAAAATCATCTACTAAGAAATCACCCGTTGATCATAAAAAATCATCTACTGAGAATTTCAGGCAAAGAATCCTTGGTGTTGTGACATGTTAAATAATTTCATCGAAAATAAATCAAGGAGCTTTACTTTCTAGTGTAATTTTAATTTAACCATGTTAAATATATATTAAAATTAATAATCAAAATTAGTTATTAATTTAAAATATATATTCAAATATAAAATATATATTAACTGATTTTGGTGAATAAATATTTTTTTTTACTCATTATGGTACTACGAAAAAGTTTGTTTGACACTATCGTACTTACGTATGCGCTGCATGTTGCAAATAAACTGCGCTACTTTGATTTGGTTTAAGACTTAAAGAGAGATCAGATGAGAGATGTGCTTTTTCTTTGCATGAATCCTCAACGAGGGAACCTAATTAAGTAATTTAGTAGTACCTAATTGCTTTGTTATGGTTTGTTTTTTATAGTTGAGTTTAGCTAATATATGTTAAGAATATATATTAACAAAGTATATAATATATATTGAAATATAAAATATAGGTGTAGTTTAACTCAATTTTAATGTAATTTTATATTTTATTAATATATATTATATATTGGTGTCTGATTTTAATTGCTGATTTTAATATATAAATAGAATTATTAATGTTAAAATTACTATTAATAATTCTTTTCTTTTAATAAATAATAATAATTACATAAGAAGTTTACATATATTAATCAGTTATTATATATTAATCTATATATACATATATTATTTAATTTATTTTTAATATACATTTTATATCCTAATGATATTTTAGTATATTGTTAGTTGAAATTTCTAATGCTATTATTTTCAAACCTCATTTATACTTTTTTAAAACATAAAATAATTTCTTAATTATACTTGAAAGTTAAGTTTACATACATTTTCTTAATTTTTTTGTTGTTTGAATAAATAAAGCTTATTATCACCAAAATGGTCATCTTCATCAGAAAAAAGATTATTATTATAAGAATACTGGGCAAAATCATGAATTTTTTAAAGAAAAAACTTTTGTTGGTTTTTTTTGGGGGGGGGGGGGGGGGGGGATCC
>JASCZI010181989.1:16514-28769 GCA_036250425.1 Stylosanthes scabra
GCACAAATGAAATGGACGCGTCACTTATAACATTTTAATCCTATGTACTAACATCTACATGTATGGCTATGTTAGTGATTTTTAGCATTGCTTGACTGTAGGACAAAATTGATATATGGGACACAAATAGGACATTTTATATATTAGGGATAAAAATTATATTTTACCCTTTATTGTTTCCTAATAACCGAGCAGTAAAATCATGTTATATCACACAATCCACAAATTTATAGATTTAATGTTGCTCAATTCTAATACTTTTAAAATATACTGAACTACCAAGAATAACCAAGAAAGATTTTTGAATTGACAAAAATAGTTCTAAAAGATTTGAATGACAAAAACACTCTCAAAAGATTTTAAATTTTGACAAAAATGACTTAACGCCAATTGTTTCTTATTCTATTTCCATTAGTTACCTAAGCGTTTTTTTATGATTTGAGCCACCTTTTAAAATCTTTTAGGGGTATTTTATCATTCAAATCTTTCAGTTTTATTTTTGACAATTTTAAAATTTTTCATGACTATTTTTTGTGATTTACTCTTTTAAAATATTCTATGAACAACAATTCATGTGAATAGAACCATGCATGGTGCTGAAAACCAAATCGAACCAGACAATTTGACTGGGTTAATCAAGAATCGATCCTTTGGCTAGTTTGGTTTTATTAAAAATTCTGTTTGTAAAAAATTAGTTAAATCAGTAGTTGACTGATAAACCGGTTAAATAGGCCTCATTGAATTTTTAAGGTGGAATATTATAAATTTAAATTTTAATGATGACATATAAACACATTATTATTTGGATTGTAAAATTTTAAATTTTTTGTTATATAAATTATTAAATTTAATTAAATATCTAAATATTTATTTGTATTTTGAATGATTTTATTTTATATTTAAATAAACTAGTTTGACCACAATTCAACCTCAATTAGTTACTAAACTATTGAACCAGTCACTAGATAAATTCTCAAAACTTGAATAGAACTACTCGATCAATTTTAAATCCTGATAATATTTAAAATATTTTTTTACTTATGTTGCTACTCATTAAAGAGGTCAGGATAAAAGACTGAATATACAATAACAGAGTTCCTTCCAATGTTCTAAAAATAGGTCGAATATCAAACCGTTCGAGCTATCAGTTAACTGTTTGAAAGGTTTAACCGGTTTAATAAGAGATTCACTAAAATAATTATTTTATAATAAAAATAATATATAAAATAAAAATAAAATAATTATATCATGATAAAAAAAACTTTAAAATATACTATAAATTTAAAATACTAAATCTACCAAAGTGTCATAATCTCATACAAGTATAATACATAAAGTCAATATTAAATATTTCTATATTAAAATAACTATTATGTTTAGATTTTAATAATTTGTTAATTATTATATACTTATTATATTATTATATACAAGTATTTATTAAAAATAATATTAATAAATATTATATAATCATGAGAAAAAATATAAAACAAGTTGTTGTGATTAATAAAAATATTTTAGTGTTTGTGTTTTAATTTATAAACATTTAATAAAAATTATTTTTATATTGATAATGATCCACGAATAAAAATACAACCAATTTATAGAAAAGTGAGTGTAAATTAAACCTAAGATAAGATAAATAACTATATTTTTGCAATTAAAATAATTATATGCAACCTCTCTTAAGATGATTAAAAAGGCTTTCTTTTTGTTGGGGTTTAAAAATTAGCAACTACATAATAGAAATGTGAGTGAGAAACTAATGTGTTTGTTATCAAATTTTTTGGGGAATAAAATAGGTATATACTCTATATTTTAATAACTCTTTACAAGAATCTTTTAATATATGCAGTAATATAATTATTTCTAAAAATAAATAAAAATAATATATTGACATATATACAGTCTTATGAGGCAATTCATTATTGGTTTATTTAATTTATGGTATCAATGAGCAGCTTCTAATTAATATTTAATACTTTTACTTGGAAATAAATAAGCTCAAATTCAAATTAAAGCAGACAATACAGACTTTTTAAAGAAAAAAATACTAAATCTATTCATAAAATATAAAAACACTAACAAATCTATTCATAAAAGAAAGAAATTAACTTTATATATACCCATGAAAGATGAAATTTGATTAACAAAACTAATCAAACCCTAAAAAATTATTTTAAATCCCCAAATTACCCTCAAAATTAAATTAATCCTAATTTTTTTTATCCCACCTCATCACCACCCAAATTCCTACCCACACCACCCAAATCTCTAACCCGCCCCTCAAATCCATTCTCTCCTTTGCTCTTGTTTTCAACTACTGAGACCACCATCCATGTGCTCGATACCATCAATTTCAGACTTCTGGGCACCTTTGTTGAAAGACCTTGGCCGAACAATTTTATTGTACTGTCGAGATGACAGCTTCTTGATGGCGAGCCTAAGTGTTGGTCTTCGTCTATAGTGTTGAGCTCAGTTCTTTGATTTTCTGAGTTGGTGTCTTCATTATAGTTTGTTATTCTGAGAGATCCTTGGGAGACTTCGACTGGAATCATGGCGTCGCGGCCATATGTTAGCCTAAAGGGTGTTTCCTTTGTTGAGCTGTGGGGTGTTGTGTTGTAGCCCCATAATGTTTCTGGAATGAGCTTGGCCCAACGTCCTTTTGCGTTGTCGAGCTTCTTTTTGAGAGCTTAGAGTATGACTTTATTTGTCGCTTCCGCTATTCCATTAGTTTGGGAATGTTCTACAGAAGAGAGGTGATGTTTAATCCTAAAATTACTAAGTAGTTGAGTGAAGTTAGAGTCAATGAATTGTCTCCCATTGTCGATGACAATTTCAAAAGGGATACCAAATCTGCATATAATGAATTTCCAAACAAAAGATGTCGTCTTTTCAGCAGTTATACGGGATAGTGGCTGTGCCTCTATCCATTTAGTAAAATAGTCAATACCAACTAGAAAAATTTAACTTGGCCAGGGGCCGTAGGAAAAGGTCCAAGAATGTCTAGCCCCCACTTACTAAAGGGCCAGCTTACCTCCGAGCTATGTAATAGCTCAGCTGGACTGTGTATGGTTGGACTATGACGTTGGCATTTGTCGCAGTGTCTGACCTTGTTGATGCAATCATGCTTCATTGTTGGCCAAAAGTATCCGGCTCTAAGCAGTTTGGAAACGAGGCTTCGTCTCTCTATGTGAGTACCACAGACTCCTTCGTGTACTTCTGCATGGCTAGGTCGGCTTTTTGTGTGGAAAGACATTTTAGCAGAGGTCTCGAGAATCCTCTTTTGTATAGGCCGTCACTGACTAATGTGAACATGCTAACTCTTTTCTTGAAGAGCTTGGCATCTTTATTCTCATCATGTAGGGTGCCGTCGTGGAGGTATTTAATATATTTTGTTCTTCAATCTGTATCTTGTTTCTCAATTCTCAAAATAGAAGTTAGTTCTACACTAGGGTGTTCTAGTGTAAGTGGTGATGAGCTTGGAACATTTTCTTTATTTCTAGAAGTCGCTAACTTAAATAAGATGTTTGCACGAGAATTTTCTTCTCTAGGGATGTGTTGTAGGTCAAAGTGTTCGAATTTTAAAATCAACTTTTGAGTTATTTGTAAGTACTTATCCAACAACACATCTTTAGTTTGGAAGATTCCATTTACTTGTTGCACTATTAAGAGAGAATCACAGTGGACTACTATATTCTTAACTGATAAGTCTATTGCAAATCTAAGTCATGCTATGAGTGCCTCATATTCAACTTGGTTATTGCTTGCAGAAAAAGAAAATCTAAGAGCTTGTTCAAATGTGTTCAGATTACCGTCAGATAGAATTATACCTGCCCCCGAGCCTTGGGGGTTTGAAGCTCCATCAACATGGAGAGTCCAAGAGAGCTCGGGTGTAGTGTTGCTGGGGTTGGAGAGCTTGGCTACGAAATCTCCTAATGCTTGGGACTTGATTGAATTCCTTGCTTGATACTGAACATCAAACTCGGAGAGCTCTATTGACCACTTGATGAGTCTGCCAGCCAGGTCTGATTTAGTTAATACTTGTCTAAGTGGTTGGTCCGTGCAAACTATGTTTATGTGGCTGCGAAACTAATGCCTAAGGCATCTTTTTGTGACTATGAGTGTCAACCCCAGCTTCTCCATTGTTGGATAATGGAGTTCGGCTCCTTGTAGCAGCTTGCTTACAAAGTAGATGGGTTGTTGGTTTTTTCCTGTTTTTGAAACAAGTACAAAGCAGATGGCATGATCTGCGACAGATAGATATAAGAATAACGGTTTACCGAGTTCTAGTTTATGTAGTATTGGTGGAGAAAAGAGTATCTTCTTTAGCTCTTGGAATTCAGTTTCGCAGTGCTCGGTCCAATTAAAGTTGGTTTCCTTTCGAAGAGCTCGGAAAAAGTGGTAGGATCGGTGAGCAACGCGAGGGATAAATCGAGAGAGGGCAGCAATTCTCCCTGTTAGTTGTTGGACTTCTTTGATGTTTCGAGGACTTCGCATTGCAATGAATGCTTTGCATTTTTCAGGGTTGGCTTTGATTCCTCGGCTGGTCAGTATGAACCCGAGAAACTTGCCTCCTTGTACGCCGAATTCACATTTTTCTGGATTAAGCTTCATGTTGTATTTCCTTAATTGACTAAAGATTTCCAAGAGGTCTTCTTTATGAGCTCGGCCTTGTAGTGTTTTTGCTACCATGTCGTCTACATAGACTTCCATGTTGCGGCCGATTTTGTTGAGCAAAAACCTTGTCTGTCAGCCTTTGATAGGTGGCATTTGCATTTTTAAGTCCAAAGGGCATAACCTTATAACAAAAGTTCCCATTGTTAGTGATAAAAGCAGTCTTACTTTGGTCAGAAGGGTGCATCATGATTTGATTATAACCAGAATAAGCGTCCATAAAAGAAAGAGTGTTGAAACCAGAAGTGTTATCCACCAACTTATCTACACAAGCGAAGGGGTATGCGTCCTTTGGGTAGGCTTTATTCAGGTCAGTAAAGTCGACGCACATCCTCCACTTACCGTTGTGTTTCTTTATCATGACCACATTTGATAACCAAGTACTAAATCTGACTTCTTTGATGAAGTTTGCTCTTAGTAATTTTTTTGTTTCCTCTTGAGATGCTTTCTGCTTGTCATGTTCGAGGTGTCTTTTTTTCTGAGCAATAGGTCAGACTGTTTGGGTTGATAGCCAGTTTGTGGCATATGACATCGGGGTCAATGCCTGGCATATCAGCTGGACTCCATGCAAAGAGGTCGGTGTTATCCTGGAGCAATTTAATGAGGTAAGCTTTGTCCTTGGCTTCCAAGGCTATGCCAATAAAACTGAACTTTTCTGGATTTGTTGTTATGGATATCTTTTGTAACTACTCGGTTGGTGTAGGTCTGTCCATTGTGTTTGTCCTTGGGTCAAGCTTTGTCAAAGGTGGTAGGCATTCGGCATTGTAGATGGCAGCGACTTGACGGTTTTTTGGTTCCAATCTCGGCGGGTTTAGACTAGCATGGTAGCATCGTCGTGCCTCCTTGTGGTCGGTATAAACTGTAGCAATAGTTCTATCCTGTGTGCAAAACTTAACACAAAGGTGTAGGGTGAAGACAATCGGATGGAAAGTATTTAGAGATGGTCTACCAAGTATCATGTTATAAGGGCTAAAATAGTCAACTACTAAGTATTGAATATCTAAAGTTTTAGAGTCAGAATAGTCACCGAGTGTGGTTCGCAACCACACATAACCGAGTATGGGTAGTCGTTCTCCAGAGAAGCCAACAAGTTCGCCACTGGAGGGTTATAGTGATTTCTCACTCAGTTTCATTTTCTAGAAAGTTGAATAAAAGAGCATGTCTGCACTACTTCTTGGGCCGAGGAGTACTTTTCTGACTAAAGGGTCGCCAACCTGCAGGGAAATGACTACTAGGTCCTCGAGGTTGGTGGTGGCAGATTTGAGGTCGGATTGCTCAAAGGTGATTTTGGGGGATCTCATTATGCTGAGTTGGTGATCGAAACTCGGCTCCTTCCAAGCTGAGCATTACTTGATAAGACCTTTTTCGGGCTGAGTTGGTGAGACCTCCTCCAGTAAAACCACCTGAAATGTGATTGATTTCACCACAAGGGGTTGCCCCCGTCACCTTTTTGCCTTTATCTGTGTTAGATGAGCTGCTCTTATTGGCTTTGAAAATATGGCCATCAATGTAGTTATCGAGGTGTCCTTGCCGAGCCAAGCGCTCTAGCAAGTCATTGGCTATGACGTAGTCTTCGGTGTTATGAACGTGCTTTTGATGGAAGTGCAGTATTTTAACCTGTCCGTGTTCTTTTGGTCTTTGTAGTTTCCAGCGTTCTTGGGCGGTTTGATGAGTTTGGAATTGAGGATTCCTTTCATGATGTCTTCTTTCTTGGTGTTGAATTGTGTGTATTCTTCAAACCTAGGAGTTGGTTGGAAACTCTTTTTGGAATCTCGGTTGTTACCATTTGGGTGTGACCTGTTTGACCTGTTGTCATTTTTATTGTTGTTGGGCTTTTCTGAATTCCTTGCTTGGCGGAGCTCTTCTATCTCCGTCTGTCCCTGGCCTTTTCTCGGAATTCAGCCAAAGTGTTTGGCTTATTAACGGCTATGGTCTCTTAAAATTTTCCCGGTCGAAATCGACTCTTTATGGCATGGAGATGGACGTCAGCACTGAGGGTTGGGATCTCCATGACTACTTTTGTGAATCTGGTCGGTGATATAGTCACGAAGACTCTCGTGTTGTCCCTGTTTGATGGTGCTCAAGTAGTTGGAGTCACGAGTGTAGATGGCAGAGACTGCAAAGTGATTTGTGAAGAGATCGGAAAGCTGAGCAAAAGAGGATATGGAACCTGCAGACAAAGAGGAAAACCAAAGTAACGCAGTACCATCTAAAAAACTTAGGAAAGCACGACAGAGAATAGGGTCAGAAGCATCGTTTAAGAGCATTATGCTCCTGAATTTTGTGACATGTACTTTCGGGTCTCCGATTCTATCATAAGCTTTCAAAGTAGTTTCCAAAGTGAAATTTGATGGCATCCGGTAGGCCATAATTTCATCAGATAAAGGATTACCATTGTTGGCGGGCCTGGTGGAGCGGGTCGTGACGTGTCCGATACGTAAGTTGTTGTCTTCACGATGGGAGTGCGGTTATCATTGTCACTGCCCTAACTGGCATGATCATCATCAGAGCTTGAAATATCGTCAGAACTTGGGATGCTGTCGTCGTCGTCACCTCCTCCATCTCGTCTCCGCCTCCACTGTTGTCGTACCCATGAGCTCCTCCGTTGCCATTTTGGCTGTCACAGAGTTGCTGGAGTTCAGCTTGGAGTGTGGTGACTAAAGTGAAGAGTTCTTCGGCAGAGGGGGTTTGTCATTGGTCAGCCATTCTTGCAAGAGCAAGCAAAAACAAAGAGAAGCATGAGAAAAATCATTAAGACTCGGCCCCATGGTGGGCGCCAATGTTCTGTCTCGGGTCACCGGAAAGAGATCCTCTTCAAGTATAAGTATTCGGCAAGAACTTCAAAGAGGGCGGACTTCGGCAATCAAAGCATGGAACGGCAGGGGGTGGACCTGCAAGGTCACTCCGACGCTCAAGTCAATAAAATGTGTGAGAGTATAGAGAATTAAGTATAAGAGGGAGAGAAAAGCATACCTTGACTTGAAACTAGTTTCATGTATTTATAGACTTTCATCATGGACTTGTGCAGCTTGTTGAAACCGTTAGGAATGAGGGAATCAAATCCCTCTTTTGTAGGAGACTTTAATTGTGCGGTTACTTATCTTTATCATTTAAAAATTTAATTTGAAATTTAAGAAAAGGTTGGTTACGTCTTGTAATGGGAGTTACATGCTTTAATTATGTTGACTAAGTCATGTTATGAGATTCTCCTTTGATCTCTGGGCCATGCTCTTTAATAGACCTAATCATGGCCTTTAAACTTAAGTTGTTGGGCTGAGTTTAAAAATGTGGGCCGAGCTTATAGTCTTATTTCTGATGGACTATATCAGATACAAAGTTAATTTTTTTTCAAGGATAGATTTATTAGCATTTTTATCTTTTTCGAAAAATTTGGTATTTTTTTCTTTTTTAAATTAAGAGAAAAAAAATTATACCGGACCAAAGAAATTAAAATAATAAAAAAAAAACAACAATTACATCTTTCTCAAACATTAACTAAACACTTCCTGTGGAGAATTTCCTCCTCAAACCATACCACCACCCTCCTTCTTCATTTTGTTGCTTCCTTCGTCTTTTTTTTCAAGTGCAATTCAACTTCTCATTCTCAAAGCCAAGTTCACACTTAAAGAAAAAATTATCTAAAGCGAAAAAATAAGTAAAATAGTAAAATAATATTTTAATTACACTGAATTTATAATTATTATAAATTTCACTATTTTAATTTAAAAGTTACTAAAATATTACTTTACAATCTTTTTCCTTTTAGAAAAACTTAATCCGATTGATTTAAATCCATGAAAGTTAAGCTTAGGGTCACCACGAAGGGAAAAAAAATACAATTTTCCCAACATTTTCTTTCTCCTTTCTTTTGTTTTTGTTGGTACATATATGGATCGGAGGAGCACTACTTTGTTTTTTGGCAGCATAGTGCTGATGCACCAACAAAATCCTCTATCTCCATCTTGTGTAAATTGTAATCAATTAACTTTAATTACCATCTTCTCATGAAATTGATTGTGGCAAAAGTGAGAGAGAAAAAGTGCTATGCTTTGCCTCGGCTTTCCAACATCTTTCGATGTCTTCAGCTATGTTCTTGGCATCCATGGATGCACCAAGTAGACCTCTTTTGGTAAAACCAATTGCATAAAGACCATTTTGCCCCTTCCATCCATTTGGGAATGGCCTCTTAGGGTACCCAGCTTCCTTTGAGAACATATCTCCATCCTGAAAATGCATATCATGGCAATTGCATTATTCGTTTAGTTCTTTTTTAAAAAGGCATATATTAAAATAAATTTTTTATTTTAATTTATACACGTTTAGGCTGCATTTAAATATTATTCATAAGACAAAAATATAGAGTATAAAAAGAGTAATGCTAGGTAATTAATAGAAGAATAATGCTATGAAATCAATGTTAGGGAGTTATTAGGGAACCAATAAGTTCAATAGTGGAATTTGAAAAGGAGAAGTAGAAGAGAATGAAGAATGATATTGGATACGATGGACTACCAACATTGTTGATTTCATAAATTTTCTCTTAATAGAATATATTAGCCAACAATCGGTTAAAAGGAAAAAAAAAAACATACAAAGATTGATAATTTAAAATAAGAGAAGATTATAATCATCCGAAATAGTAAAATACTAATTATTCGATAAAAATAATAAGAAATAAATTAATCATCTAAAATAATAGAAAATAAATTATTTAAAATAAAAGACGACTCTAGTTTCTCATATAGAAATTGTTTGGTTGTGAAGATAAAGGAAATCACACAATTTGTTTTTTTCTTAGCTTCGTTAAAAAGAAAAAAAAGGAAAAGTTAAAAGACGAAAGATTGTAGTGACATTACATACATACCTTAAGCCAACAGGGCACGTTGCTTTTGTAACCAGTTGCAAATATGATGCCATCAAAGTGCTCAATCCTTCCATCAACGAATTCCACCGCATAACGTCTTAATCGCTTGATCCCCGGACGTATCTGCAGCCAAGGTTTCATTAATTTTATATTAATTATTACTTTATATTTTAATTAACTTTAATCTATAATATAAATAAAAAATAAAAAATTCTAAGTTATTAATATTTTTTCTCGTATTTAACCATTTAAGCTAATGCTAACATTTTAAAAAATCCTTAACATTTTAAAAAATATAATAATAAAAAAAATTATCATCTATGAGTTATGTTAGGTATATAAAAAAATCAATCATCAAAATCAATTACAAATATAAAATACATATTGAAATATAAAATAAACCATTAAAAATTATTTAAACAATATATGTATTCGTATATAAATACTTGTTGACTGATTTGGTGGTTAAATTTAGTATATAAAAATCATTTATATTATGGTTTAACTTTAAGGATTGGTTTAGATTATCTTTTGAAAAAAAAATACTTTTTTATGTCTTATTTAAAAGATCTTTTATTAATAGAAACTGATTTTTCTTTTATTTTTTTTAAAGCAATATATTGTTGTCTTTTTTAAAAATCACATAATTTATTTTTTTTAAACAAAAGTATTTTTTAAAAAATGCATCTAAATAATTTAAATTTAATAAAAAGTTTTTTATTAAAAAAAGTGAATTCAAATCAACACTAAAAAGTGATTTAGATATGATATAAATAAAAAAATAATTGATTTAGTTTGATTCAAACAATCTACTCTTTTTTTTGTAGAAAATCACAATATTGACACATATTAATCGATAAATTTATATCTTCACGTGAAAATAACTATAATAGTGACAATGCTACATATATCATTGTACATATTCATATATTCAATTTATAACATGGAAAATATAAATATCAGCATAGAATATTTCACAAAACACATGAATACAACATACGTAATCATAGAAACAGTTACGTATAGTACAGAAATAATGTATCTCAAGACAAAAATCAAAAGAAAAAAAAAAGACATACAAATGATGTATGAAAATGTATAGTCATGACGTAGATTAATTAATAATATCATATCAGTTTCTCCCACATACAACTTTAAGAAAGATACTAAGTAGAGTGCAGATATCAGACAAAAAAATCTAATGAACATATAATTACGCCCACCAAACATGATTGACATAAACATAATGATGGTTCCTAAGATTTAGCTTTTCTACTAATGAAATATCTTGGAGATCCTTAAAACATTGTGAATGAATTGACTGAGAACACAACATGCAAAAAGGGCAGGTGGAAAACAGAATAAATTGAGGTGTCATTTCATTGAAATTATGGAGGAGATGTTCAAAATGAGTTCAGCACTTGAGATTCAAGGGGGGAAAAAAACGAAAGCAATAATAAAAGGGAATTAATATTAGTTATATGAACAACTCTAGGTTTAGATTTACATGGCTGCACAATCTCTAGTTATACTATGCAATTATATTTTTAATCCTATTAATATATATTAGAATAATTCTATATCCACACCAAAATCAGTCATCAGTGTATAATACGTATTGAAATACAAAATACACATTAAAATGAGTCAAATTACACATGTATTTTGTATTTCGATAAGTATTATACTTGGTAGCTGATTTTATTGGCTGATTTTAGTGTACACCTAGTATCTGATAATCAGAAACTAAAGACTATTTCCAAGAAAAAATACTTAAGTTATATCTATATTCAATTTTTTGAAATTTCAAAAATTTTAAATAAAAGGTAAAAGATAAACTCATAAAGCTTTTTTCTTAAAGAAAAAAATTCATTGTTGGTTCATCACATATATTTAGTTCAACTAGGAAACAAACTATTTTTTGGACAATATTAGCTATATTTTTTAAATTATCATTTTATCTTAAATTCTAAATATCAAATAGTAAATTTCAAATCCTAAATCTTGATTCTTAAATATTAAATTCTAACCTTAAATACTACATTCTCCAAAAAAGTGAGAGTTCAAGAACAATAATTTTGCAATTGAAAAATTGACTAATTGAAAGTTAATTCTCTATACTTATTCGATCATTTTATAAATATGAACATGACAAGTAATTAGATCCATAAATTAAAAAACCAAAATAAAAGACTAGATCTTTTTGTGATGAAGATCTTAATTAACATACACTTATCTGTAAAAAAATTCACAAGTAATAATTTAATATAACTTTAACGGATCTAATATAAAATTAGAAATAATAAACTAACAATATAAAGTTTTGCAGAAGACATGCCATTAAAACATGATATCAACTATAATATTATTATTTATATTGTCTACTTCTATCCATTTAAATTTTTTATAAAAGTGATTTCATGACATGGTATCAGGATTTGTGATTCTATTGATTTAAACTATTTGAAAAATTGATTTCATGACAAATCTTTTATATAAATTCAATCATATTCCAATTGGTTAAGAGAAATGATGATGGTCCAGTTAAGATTGAACTTGATTTGATGAAAACAAGAAAACAAAAAAAAAGCAAGCAAAAAGTACCATAATTTGTCCACTTTTAATCTTGGCAAGGGTACCCACATCAAGCACTGGTGTCTTTCCGGACAGGTTCTTGAGTTGAAGGGGACCCAAAGGAGGCCGATCCAATCCGAACC
>JASCZI010181990.1:11891-22953 GCA_036250425.1 Stylosanthes scabra
CTAGTGTCAACAAAAGAAAGTCTAATCATCTCTCGTCATTGGATTACATACACAAAAGGCACTCTCCAACTAGGTACTACATATATGAACTAACTAAAGCACAATCCTCCAAAAGCTCTAGCAAAGTGGCCCTTGCCTCTAGTCACCACCTGCATCTGAAACACTTCAATAACAACGGAGTGAGAACCACAAATTCATGGGTTCCCAGTATGGAACAGGCGCCCCAGGCTTAACGCTAATATCTACATAACCTCCAAAGTCAACATACAGTAATACACAAGAAATACAAGTAGAATAAGTATTCAATTAAGCAGACCAATTGCAAGGATATAAATAACAAATAGGCACACCAAAACAATGTCACGCAATATGCAAATGATGTATGCCTAGTCTTGAAGGCTAAGATGAGCTCATCCGGTTGGTTATAATAGCCATTCCCGACCGGTCTGGTACTAGCTCCAGACGACCATCGTTCGTACTTCCCCGAGGACCAATCATTCGGCCCCGATCGTTTACGATCTTTCACATCATCATTTCTCATTATCATAATAAATGGGGGTTCCTTTCACAATTTCTCGACTAATACCTAGGTTGGTAGCCGGGACGATGGCAGGAGGACCCCCTACCGCTACCGTAAGCCGCGACGTTAACCTTTGCCCCACATGAGAGCAAAGGCCCCACAAACACTTACTACTCCCGATGGTCCGCTGTTGCCGTAAGCCGAGCTTTAGTCCTTTACTCGACCCCTCGTAGACCTAGGCTCACGGTATAAGGAAGTGCGATAAATGAAAACATATCGAGTAGTCTAGGAAGTGGAACAACCTCATATCTCCTTTTCAGCCCAATCAAAATCTCCATTTTTAATTTTTTGAGAAGGATCGAATCGATTCGAGTACCTCCCGAATCGACTCGAGTCCCATATCCAACCTCTGTTAAAAACGTTTAAAAAGGCTTCTAATGGATTCCTTTCCTGATCGAGTCGATTCGCCTTTAATGAAACTATCTAAAATTCTAAGTTTGAAAACACGAGTCGACTCGCCAGTGTAACGAATCCATTTAAGATTTCAAGCTTTTGATTCTGTTTAAAAACGAATCGATTTCGCCCTTACCCCGAGTCGATTCGATGTACTTAGGAAAATCTCTTTTTAGGAAAACACTTCCACGAATCGGCTCAAGGAGAGAACGAATCGATTTAAGAAAATCACTTTGCTCTCTGTCCAAATACAAATCGGTTCCTTTCAGCCCCAAACCGACTCGAAACTCTTAGTAAAATCCTTCGTTTCTCAATTCATCAGTCGAGTTGATTCGACCCAAGAGCGAATCGATTTGAAGTCCAAATTCTAGTTCCTGTGAGAAAACGAATCGGTTCCATGATGAACCGAATCGGCTCACTGGTTGAGGATTTCGAAAATTTTAAAGAGTTTTGGCCCAGCGAGTCGATTCGATCCTCTTCGAATCGATTCTTCGTGACAGAAAATCAGAAATTCTCAGTTGAAAACCATCACCTATTCATTTCAATTCCAATCATTTTCCCTTAACAATTGGGCACCACTTACCCTTCACTTTAAAACGCCATTTCACCACAATTCCACAAATCAAATCCATCAAGTTCCACTTCCTATACACTCAATTTATATTTCGAAACACATTTTATCATCATCAAACACATGCAAACATACAAGAGCATACCAAATCCACAATCAACACATAATTCAAGCATGTAACCAAGGAAATCAAATAGATACGAGTTTTAAACCAAGGAATCCTACTCCGTACCTCTTGTAGACCTCCAAATGCTCTCAATCCTAGGGTTCATCACTAAATTCTTCCAACCCACTAGCTCAAATGTTGCTTCCTTGGCCTCAATCTATATCTAGTGTCCCCTAATTCAAGAATTTCCAAAGATTTCACAAGAACTCAACTGAATACTCAAGAAATAGAGTAGAAGAAGAATGTAGCTAAGACAAACCCTAACCCTTACCTCAAATGTGGTATAGATACGGAGATGGGGACGAGAGCTTCGAGTAGCCACTGACGGTGCGGCGATCGGAGCTCCGGTGAGTGAGTTGTGGTGGTGTTTGTGAGAAAGTGAAAGAGAGAGTGGGAGTGTTTGATGTTGTTGTGTGCGTGTGTTGTTGTTGTGCTATGAGGGAGTGAGTGAGTGTTGGGTTCTTTGGCTCACCTCACTCAACTTGACCCAGTTGAGCCAAACTCCAGTGTAGTGTAAACCGATTTTTATTCTAATTAACTCTTAACCGTCTTTAAGTTACGTTGACTTAAAATTAAGGATATATATATATCATAAGTTTTATTTAAACTATAATTAAGTTTTCATTACAAACTCGAATTCTTATTCAATTTAAACTAAATCTATAAAAAGACATAAATTATAAGTAAAATATTATTATATTATTAAATTAAATTTATCAAAAGTTCAAACTCGTTATAATTTTCTTTATAAAATATTATATATGTATAATAAATGAAAATTAGTTCATTACGTAAATAAACTAAATTAAAATTAATACATAATAATATTTTCAAAAGATTGGGGTTTTACAAGCAATATAGGGGAGGGGACAATTTTATTTTTTTTCTCATGGTATTCTCAAATTCGGCAGGGTCGATAACTAATTCATCGCAGATCAGAACTCAATTTATTAGGATTCTAGTGCTAGCCAATAAATCAGTACATGTACAAAAACAAAATTTAAACCCAACACTTATTTAAGCACACAAGTAAAAGGATTACTTGACCAACTCATGGTGATTAACATTTTATATTGAGTAAACTACCATCGCCGGCTAAAGTTTTCAAAAGCTAAAATAATTAGCTCCAATTTTATTAATGATAAAAATTTTCTCTAACTATTTAAAAACGTAACAAAAGTATTCAATTAGAAATTTTTGTCAAATTTTTTAAATAACTGAAGAAAATTTTTGTCATTAATAAAATTTTGGATTATTTTTGTGATATTTTGAGAACCTCAAGAATAAGTAAAAAGACATTTATATCTTTGATTTTTTTAAAATTATATAAATTTATCCCTAATTTTTGTAAAATATCTAATAATTTTTTACTTTTGAAAAAACGTTTAGGAGATATTTTTTATTGACACCAAAGACAGTATATTTCATTGAAGTTTGACATAAACGTATTTTACAAGATTTGATGTACAATAATGAACAACAATTTGTTCCTAATGAGTTCTAAAATACAAATACAAATTTTATGAGAGAAAAAAACTCCATTTAAGGAGAAGACTTTACAATCAATTACTTTCTTCAAGTACATCATTTATAGGTGTCCAGTTACCAATGAAACAAAGAGAATCTTTGTAAATTTACATCTTTGCCATAGTAATTTCCTTGATTGCTGAATCAATTATCATGGAAGAAAGCCATAATAGGATCATAAACAATTTGTTTAGCATTGACACCCATAACGAAATCAGCATGAGCATAGTCTTCAATAAACAATACTACAAGCTTATTCTTATCATGATCTTTGAGGTCAGTGAGCAAAAGCTGGACATCCTTTACATCAGATAATAAATCTTTCCCTCCATAGCTTAGGAAAAGTGGGAATCCATTTGGAATGCTACCCATGTCATAAAGAGGAGGACTAGCTTGTCCATAGTGTAGTATATTTTGTTCTTGATCAGCATAATCATACATTGCTATTTTCCCTGTTCTTATCACTATTCATAATGTACGTACATACAAGAAGTTTATTAGAAGCTATATACGATGAATATCAAGAAGTATTAATTAGTTCAATAATTTAGAATTTTATAAAAATATAAATAAAGAGTAAATTAGCAAATGGTTCCCATTTTTAATATGTTGAGACAAAAAAACAAAAGCTAACCACCAAAACCGATTATGAAGTTTTCCAAAATCAATAAAAATGACATTTAATTTTGTTAACGACAAAAATACCTCTGAATATACTTGTCACCTATCAAACGTGACAGAAGTACTAAAAATTGGACACTTTTGTTGTATGCTTCTAAATAATTAGGGACATTTTTGCCGTTAATAAAATTCAAAGCCATTTTGTCGGCTTTTAAAAATTTTAGAGACAATTTTGGTGGTTACTCAAAAAATATCCCAATTTCTTGTATTTAATAAAGCATTTATACATTTTATTCTAAATTTTGTAAGAATATTTGGATGACTATTCTTTAGAAAGTTACAAAAAACTGCACCATTGATGAAAAATTCGCAAAATAAAAAAAAAACAAATAAACATTATTAGGCGCAAAATAAATCAACAAATTTTAAGGATAAGCATTTTTTTTCTAATCACACTTGTAAAAAATTATGTCAAAATCCAATCTTGAAACCATATTTTGAGAATATATATATCTATCATTATAAAAAATGGAGAATACTTTTGCAACATGTTAAAAAATTAAAATACAGATTATAATTACTCTAGAATAAAATAAGATAAAATAATTTGTCAAAAGACTTATTTTGTTGATATATATATATAACCTAGAGGGAAAATCATCCAGCAGTAACAAAATTCTCAAACATTACCTAACTAAATTAAAATACTTACTTTGTGATAGATGTATCAAATTCTTCGTGGATGATGGTTGCGGTTCATTATCAAGAAATATATTTATTCTTGAAGAATTTATGCAACAATTGGCACCTAAAATAATTATTAATAAATATAAAAAAACAATGTCTCAATTTGGTGGAATCAATATATCATGCATTGATGAGTAAAAATCACCCTCACTATTTTAATAATGACATGAAGTACCTGTAAAAACAGTCATCAGATCCGAACAGTTCAGTTTTAGATTGCTGCAAATTCCCTCTAGAAATTTGGATGCAACACTCCTGATGGTCATTATTAGAAAAACACATATTAACCGTGAAAAGATTCATGTTAATTAGTTAGTTGATTCTTTTCGAAATATATATATATATATATATATATATATATATATATATATAAACATTTTGGATAATTTATAATTTACAGTAATTTAATAATATTAACCGTTCATTTTAATTTTTATATATTTTAAATTTGTTTTATAATTAAAATCAAACAGTTAAGATAGTTGATTATCATATATCATGTAGCACCTTAAATGCTTCTATATACTATTGTACAAGTGTTCTCTAATATAAAGCGAAAATTAAAGAGATATTAAGTGAAATTTTCAGTTGAGGACTTTGTCGTACTCGTTGGGAATGAATTCGCGAACACCTAACCAGTAAACAACCTGTATATCAAAATATCAAGAAAATCATTTTGCATCAGTTGACATTTTCTTTGCTCAATTGATATATATTATATTTGCACATAAGTTAATGTTCAAATTTATTCCTAAAAAATAGTTTAATTTTAATGCACATTATTATTATAATCATTCAATAAAATTTATGTATTTAGATCATTTTTAAATCATAATTAATTATATCTGTAAAACTCTTTTACACTATGGTGCAAAAAAAATTAAATTCTTAAAAATACACATTGATGTTCAAATTAATTCCAAAAGATTTTATTATCATATTAGTTTTTAAAAGATACAAGTACCGCTCAAATAGTTCTTTTATCAATTAAATAATAAGTTAACGTGTCATGTTAAATGTCATGTGTAACAAAATGACTGAATAACATGTCATGTCTATGACATACGTCGTCATCTAATTGACGAAATGACCGTTTTGATTAAAGATTATATATATTCTTTAGGTGGCGTTTGGTTTATGAGACTGGGACTCAGTACTGTATTTATTGGATGGAGACTGAAATTAAAATTTTAGTCACAGTGTCTAAAATTTCAGTATTTTCAATACATCAAGTGGGAATTAGGAGACTGAGACTAATACTAAAACTTTAATAACATTTTTTACCAAAAATACCTCCATTTAAGTTTTTTTATTCTCACACCACCCCTTCCACCATCACTGCTATCACACTTTGCTATCACACTTACACAGTTACACTCACCGTGACCCGCAGCAACAACATCATTCTTCAAACCACCACCACCAACAACACCACCCGTAGGATGATGAAGGTTGAGATGGAGTTTATGATTTTAGGGCTTTAGAGTTGGAGGGGTATTTAGATAATTTAATTATTTTAGTCTCTATATTTATCTTAAACTATATATTTTAAATTAAACACAATACACAAATCTAATTTAGTCTCAATCTCCCAGTCCCAATCTCCTAGTCTTAGTCTTTAAGTTTCAATTCTCCAATCACAGTTTCTCTTCTAAATGCTACCTTAAGACTAATATTGAGTGAAAGAAATTTTCGAGGGTCAATTTAGAGAAAAATTTATGTTTTAGCACGAATTTTAGTATTATAACCCATTTTGTGTGGTTTAATTTACGGGTATCTTACATTTCCTAGGAAAAGGTCAGCAGCAAGCTTTGTTGGTTGTGAAGTGATTTGATTCAAGTGAGCAATTGGGCTAAGTAATGCAGCTGATCTCAACATATTCAATAGTTGCTCTTCAGAGAATGCAGCTAAAGCTGTTAAAGTCCCCTGAAATTATTAAATAAATCATGTATGTTATCTTTCTTTAATTCTTTATGACTAAAAAATAAAAACAGATTTAAGTTAAACCCAAAACTCACCAAGGAATGACCTACGTAGTGCATTCTCTGACCTGTATGATTGAATACATAACTGACTGAAGCAGGAAGATCATACTTTACTAACTCATCCCATGACCAATCCCAATATGCCTATTAATTAATAATCCAATAAATCAATAATCAATTATTAGAGGTAACTGATGAATTACTGAACACCTTATATTCTTTTGAAAAAAAGGCTGTGTAGACAATGCAAGTATTTTTTAATTAGATAACAGAAACACAAAAAATTTATCATCTAAACCCAATTTTTTTCAATCAATACAGAAATTTCATTAAAAAAAAAAACGTAGAATTTTAAATAAAAAACACATAATTTCTAGTACTTTTCAGTTTCACCTCTTCTTCCCTTTTGTTTTTTTCTTCTATTATTTACCCTCTGATCTAATATTAACATCCTTATTTAGTAATTTTTTTTAATTAAACTCTTCCAAAAACTAACTCTTATTTATTAACTTTTTCTTTTTCTCTCACATTTTAAAGTTTAATTTGGAAATAAGAAAGGATGTCTTATATTTTCTTAAAAAGAATTAAAAAGTAAATAAATAAGTTAGTCAAAATTATACTTGAAAGATCGAATAAAAAATATTACCATATGTACCATTATTGTACATTTTTGTATACATCATTTTATTATGGAAAAATGTAAACATCAGCATAAAAATTTTACTTTTGTGTTAATGTTTATATTTTTTCACATTATTACAGAAGTGTACAACGGCACACGTAGATGAATTCTAATAAAAAATAATAAACAACTAATGTAGATAAAAAAGGGAAAGCAAGCCTTTTCTTTTCAAAATACTCACTAAATATGTAGAAATGGTTTATATAGATTTATAAAGTGGCTACAATAAAATGTTTGTATTATTTATTTTTGTTTTTTAAATAGTTAGGAATTTGATATTATATATTAATATCTAAATGTTTTTTCAATTTTCACTCGTTATTATTTATTTTAAATACTTTTTATTATTAATTAATTTCAAGGAAAGCGATTATTTTTATTATTAATGGAAAATTTTAACATCACAAAAAGTTCAATTTCTAATTTTCTATGCGTTCATAGGTCAGCCAATTATTTATCTCGTCAACTAATATAGAATGTTTAAAAGTGCAAAAATTAATTAAAAAGTCTTAACAGATGTCTTATTTTAGGTTTTTTCTTTTTGGTGAAGAGTCTTATTTTAGGGTACGGATACATAGAGACTACACTCAATACTTGTTGAATAATTCTATTTGTTAAACGAAAGTATGAGGAGAATATATACACCAAAAATATTCTTACTAAAATGAGTTAAGTAGGATTAATTAGTATCATACTAATAAATATAAATATCCTAATTGATACTAATATATTCTAACAAAGTATATGTAAATTTCAAAATTAATAAGATAGAATGTCAAATTCTTAAGTCTATTTGTGAATTTACAAATACTAACATCTATTTTTGGTATCTTTTAATTTTCTGTTTCATTATATTTTTTATTAAAAGTAGAGAAGTTCAAATAATAAAAAAGTTATAAACTGAAAAAAAAAATTGAGAAAACGACCTTATAGCTTTTTTAAGAGTAGGGGCTAATAAGTGTATTTTGCTTTAATAATAATAATAATAATAATAATAATAATAATGAACCATGTCATTAGGAGTAAGAGATGTATGGCCACTGCTATATTTTGTCCCACGAGTGTTGGCAAGCCACACATCAAAGCCTTTGTCCGCTAAAATATATGCCAATGATTCATCCGGAGTATTGAACAACCATGTTATAGCATCCTAAGATAATAAAAAATAGTTAAAAAATAAATAAATTAGCAATAACAATCATATCAATGTAGAGTGGCTATGGCTATCGTTATAGTGACTGTGATAACTTATATGATTTTGGCAATATTTGTTAAAAAGTGTTCACTTTTTTATATTTTTATGACACTTTTAACTTTTATTTTTTAAAATTTTAAAATATTTTAAAAATATTAATTTAATCTTAGCAATAAAAGTCTTAGTAGTCAATATTAGAGATAATGAGAAGCCAATATTATTTTTTCTTCTTTATTTTCTTTTTTTCATTTTATCACCCACTATTTTAATCCCTTATAGTTGATTCCGTAGCATTATTCACTTTTTATATATTGTGAAAATTATATAACCACCGCAAAAACAAAACAACTTACTATAAAAAGACCATGTTGCAAGAGAACTGGTGGCTTGTCCGCTGCCTTTCCAGATCGCGGCGCCGGCATTCTCTGCAGGCTAAGGATGTAGCCATCCTCTGTCGTAACCTATCGAGTTTAATTAAACAAAAAAATTCCTCAAAAATTAAACAATAATGTTATGTACACAAAAAATGTTATATAAAATACATATATAAAAAATAGTAACAAGTACCTTGTGTTCTTCACAGGTATAATCTTGTGTCTCTACTAGTCTTTTGCAAATACCATCATCTTCGGCAGCTATAGGTAACGATGCTGGAAATTCATAATTGTTTGTGAATAGTGTTTTCCTCCCTTGTACTTCTGCAATAATGCAAATGAAGAACACCAGAAGCAAACTATTTACAATCATGTTGGTGAATGACAATGTGGTTATTATCGTCTAATGCGTCACTAGAAAAAAAAAATGTTTTCATTTTATAACCAACTTTTGTGGTGCAAAGACAAAAATTGAGAAAGATTTTGCATCTTAATAATTTTAACATTTTCTTTTTGGATCGATCGGAATTGTATTTCACTATTTTGTATTCAATAATTATTACTAGAATAAATTATTAATTTAGATATTATAAACATAATATCATAAATATTAAAATATTTAATTTATAAATACGATAACTTTGTGTAATTCTCTCTTTTAGCTTCTTCTATTCTGATATGTTCATCACAAAACTACGATCAATGTGTACATAGTTAGCGTCGTTTGAACAAAGACATTGAAGTTGATTGGCTAATTTTTAATTCTTTATATTTTGTTGACTTTGAAAATTAATTTAAGTATTAATTGTTTATTTTTTCATAACGTAGCTGCCAGGATTTTGTATCGGATGGATTGTTCAGTTGTCCTGTATGAATAATATGCAATCCTATTACAAATTTTAACTTATGATGTTTGACACGTAACACAATAATAATTAAGAGTATTATTAATTGAAGGAAAATATTTTGTAACGTGTATTGTGTAACCACTAAGCAGTAGTAAAAAAAAATGGAAAGGTATACAGTATATCTATTATCTATTATATAATATTAAAATCGGATTTCTGCACTTAATGATAGAGTATTGATGATGTGACGAAAGAACGACGAAATCTTTCGTCACAATTCGGCAAGTGAACCGGATCAAGTAATACCACTTGAGAGTGGGTATCGTTCCCTCGAGAAAAAGGTGATTCAAGCAATATTCTTTAATCGATTTCTTTAAGTAGATCCAAATATCAATCAAAAGATTAATATGAAATTAAAGAAAGAAGCAATAAAGAATCATGCAAAAACAAGTAAATATTCCAAAAAACACAATCTTTATTAATAAATTATTACTAATTAATATGAATCAATTATCAAGAAAGAGGAAAAATGCAAATGTAAGAAGCAAGATCAAGGAATTGGAGATATTCATCACTAATTTCATAAACTAGATATTACCATTCAATTTCTGCAATTATTATCAAATCAAATGAACCCTAATATAACTAAATCATAATCTCTTCGTGATCTAGTTTCATCTTTATCCTAATTAATCATTAATCTCTTGACTAATTAACTAAGAAAAGAGATAATGCACACATCATGATTCAAATCAACAACAATCAACAAGATTTCATGGAAAGAATTAACATGTCACATATTCAATCTCATACAATCCTATTAGATTATTAAAGATTTTAATGCACATCAAATCACATGCTCATCTCTAAGTCACGTGAAGAAATATGGAATGATTCTTGATTATGTTTGAATGCCTATTTTCTCAAATGCAACAATTCGAAACAAGAAAGATCTAATTACTCGTCAGTAAATCAAATCTTTAAAGAAATTATGACAAAGAATCAAATAAGAAACAAATGAATCATTTATGTGATGAAAATACAGATTCATATAAGTGCACATTCATTCAATTCATCATCTCTAGTTCAAAGAACAAATGTGAAAGATGCTTCTTGAACCAATTTATAATATCAATGTTAATGCACAACCAGATTTTATATCACATATCCAATCAAACATCAACAATAACATTAATAAACCATTTAATAATATGTTTAATCTCATGAACCGGTATAGAAATTAAATCAAGATAAGAACCAATTATAACTCTCGGTTAACTTGATTCTTGAATTGATGAACAAGAAGAATCCTTTGAATTTGATGAAGAGCTTGCAGATTTTGAATAGAATGATGGTTAATCCATTAGCTTGGT
>JASCZI010181991.1:12210-28679 GCA_036250425.1 Stylosanthes scabra
GAATGGTTCATGGTTCTGGACCGTTTTAATCCCTTAAAATGGATTGGAATGACAGCCGACCAAGTATCGATTCTATCGGACTTGTGTCACTGTCAGACCGGTTGGTTCAGCTAAGTCATGTAGACCAAAGGCCAATTCCGGCTACAGAATGCTATCCGGCTAACGGCTCAATGAAACGAACCGGTGAACACTAAGAGCTATGCTATGCTGTGAGGCTAAAGCTAAAGCTAGAGCAATGCAATGCAAGGGCTGGGTGTCGTCCCGCTTGACTATGAGCTAAGAGCTGCAAGGGCTGGGTATTGTCCCGCTTGATTAAGTGATAAGAGCTGCAAGGGCTGGGTGTTATCCCGCTTGTCTAAGAGATGTGCTTGAAAGGCTAGCTACTTGAAAGGCTGTAACGATCATCCTGTTTCCCTGTCGATGCGGTTTCTTGCTTTATAGAGCCATTGCTGGTGACGTGATCCTCACCATGATTAATTAGAGTACTAAGGGTACCTTATGCCACCAGTTCTAGCCAAAGGAACTTGATTGTGCTGCATGTTCTAGCCAACGGAACATAGCCACATGTTCTAGCCAACGGAACATGGCCGCCTTGGATGAGCCAAAGTCCACGACATTCGACAGTGGTGAACCATACTTGGGCTTGATCCTAAGTAATCGTCGGGTGTGGGAAGTAAATCGACGCATGAGCTCATGGCCTGCATTTAGGACCAGGCATGCATCATACTTGTTTGCGCATTTGATTGTGTGTGTTTACCGCACTTTATTGCTTGCTTGTCTTGTCTACTTTGCCTGTTTTCTTGCTTGTTTGTTTGCTTGTTTTACCTTATGTGTTTGTCCGAGTCGTTCTCTTGAGTCTCTGTCTACTTCACCGTCTGCTCTACTATCTACTATCGCTATCTGCTTTGCTATATGTTGTGCTGCTATCTGTTACTCTACCTATGTGACGTGAGCCCCTAGGATAGAGTAGTTGACCTAGGAGTCAACTGGGAACGATAGGTTCTCACCCCTGTTTTCTTTCTTTAACCCACGCATAGATGGGAAGTGGCATGATCTACTACGAGTACGAGAAATGCAAGAAGTTCGAGAATCACGATATGAAAGCTGATGTTGAGCTGGGAACCTTCAAGATTAGGCATTATCACTTCAATGACGAGCCCTTCGGTTTGGCAGTTACTTTATGTAACCTGCCATTTTGTAATGACTTAATAGCCCAATGATTAATTGGACACTAAAACTCTTTCAACGTGTTAACGTGCCATTCTATAATCACTTAATAACCCAAAGGTTATATATATTGCCGTTATTAGATGTGCTTAATATTAGCAGGGGTAAAAGAGGAATAAAAATTGATAGAAAATCTAATTAAACACCAATCTCCTATTTCGTATTATAGAGCGAAATAATTAGCTGATGATATTGAATTAAAAATGGAAGGAAAGCAATAATATAAAATTAAATTGGACAACAATCTCCCTTTTTGTACTACAGATTCAAAATAATCCGCTAATGACATTAGATAAAAAATGGAAAAAAGAAAAAGAAGAAATAAAACTATAAATAATTTTTATTTTTGTAGATTTTTTTCTTTCTATTTTTTTTTTGCTTTCTTGTCATATTGAATTCTTGTATTTTTTGTTAGTTGGTTTTCTTGCAAATTGGAGAACAAAGAAAGAAAAAGAGAGAACTTTTCCAAACCTATGAAAATGGGTTGTTGAAAGGTGTTTTGTCCTTTGATTACAGTAAATGCCAATGGTTAATGCAGTTACCATAAAAGGAGAAAATGATAATGGTTAATGGAGTTATCGTAAAAGGAGAAAGAGGAAATAAACTGCTTTTTTACGTGTGAAAATGAGAGAGCAAAGGAGAAGAGACATATAATTCCTTAAGTGATTTGACCTTTTAATCCTTAATAGGTAGTATTTTAAAAAAACAAATTACAAATATAAAAGGATAAAATTGGTAATAAATTTTGGACACCAAAATAGTAGTTACCTAGTGATACTCCCATTATATATTGTTATAGATTTAGATTATAGAGATAGATGTTATAGATAAATACATATATGAGGGGATAATGGGATGGGGGCGGTTAGTATTCATACGCGCCCCATACTCATGCAACCGCCCCAAACACCCGCCCCATTCAAGACAGGGTAGGTCGAGATGAGACATGTCAAATTGTCATCCCTACAACACATGTACCATATATAATGAACAATGTTATGAAATCAACGTTAGGGAGTCAATAATTAAGTTATCATTCAAAATTTATATAATTTATCATCTGTAACTCATATATCCAATAATTAAGTTATCAACCAAAATTTATGAGTTATCATTCGTAACTGATATATAGTATGTGTTAGCTCCTTATTAATCACAATGTGTTGGCTCCCTAATTTTTTCATATATAATTGGACAATTAAATGAACAAATACATAACCGCCTAACATAACCATTATTAATTTAACAATTTTTTTTCTTTTGGTTTAGTATTAATTTACAACTAACATGTTATTTTTCATTATTCCCACCAGCTTCGTAAATACAAGACCACGATATAATTTAGATCCTAAATTACATTTTTAGCTTCTTCCTTTTCAAAATAAATTGTAGGTCCTCATTTCATTTTGGCCCTCTACATTCCTTCTACAATTACCTCATGACCCCATCCAACAAAATACCCCACCCGCCATGCTCACATAAGCATCGTCGCCCCGTCATGGCACCCAAAAATATCACCGACCCATTTTACAAAAATCGCCCACATCACCATCTTAATTTCCATGTTAATCTTCGTTAATCATCAATATGTGCATCACCACTTGGCATGCACTTCCACAATTGCAATTAGGCGACAACCACTGCCATCCTTTGCTCCGCGATCCCACCTCGTAAGTGTGCCTCAACACGCGTCAGAATCTCCCCCGCCAAATGCTCATTCATCACATGATGAAGGATCTATGAGCATTGGCCAAAGGCAAAATGTGCATCGTATTTAATTTTAAAGTCTAAATTATAAATTTTGAACTCTAAGTTTTAAATATTAAACATCAAATCTAAAATCCTTTAATTTGAATCCTAAATTATAAAGTTTTAAGGTAAACTCTAAGTTCTAAAATTTAAAAAACTTTAAATATGAACTATTGATATAAAATATAATAAAAGAAGATCTGAAATTTATTTAATTAACTACGAGCACAATACTCCATATTTACTAAAGAGCATTTAAGGAGGAACAATTTTTGTTTATGTAATTTGTACGGGTACTCATGTTTGTTTGTTTTTTTTTAGGAGGGTAGCTAGGCTTGACAGGCTCAGACTATTCTTTTAAGTTTTATCGAGTGTCGTTTTTAAATATTTGACGTGATCATATTCCTTTCTATATATATGACGCTCTAAGGTTCAAATTTGGGATTATATATTTAAGCAACCCAACAGGCATGCGGTTAGGCATGATGTTTTTGCTTTATTTTATTTATTTATTTATATTTATTTTTTGGACCTGACTTTATTTTATTTTCAAAAAGGTCGCAAAACCCAACAAGACCCGCAAGGAGTACTGCAAAATATAAGCCCAAAAGCTATACGCTGAGGCGGGTTTTCTTCGAATACCTAGACTTTTGGATTGAACCCCCTCTTCTCACTCCCTCCTCCGTTTCCGTCATTTTGGAGTCTACCCGCTCAAATACCCTAGCCCCTTCTCTCCCTCTCCGTCACTCAATCACTCGTGTTTTCACTATGAACTGCTCCAGTAATCTCCCTCACTCTATACTTCTCTCTTTCAATTGCTCTATGCTTCGTAATTTTCTTCCGATTTTTTTCTCCCTGATCTAGCTTTTTCTCATTGTTGCTGTTGTGGTGTTGCAGTTTCCGGCGAGGTGCCGGAAGACCCAGTGGTGTCTAAGAAATCAGGTCTTCTTTTCGAGAAGCGGTTAATCGAGACGCACATAGCGGTATTCTCTATCTTGAACTTTAGAATATTTTGCCGTTTAAATTATTATTATTATTTTTGTTGTGGAGTAGTAGAAGGCGAATGAGGAGTAATGTTGTGGGTGAAATGGTTTAGAAAGGTTCGCTCTTTTAAGATTTTTTTGTTCAAGGGTTTGGTTGTGAAATTGAGGAGCTTCTGAGGTGGGAATTTTGACTTGTATTACTATTATGTTTCACTGTTGCTTACATTTCTATTTCCCTAAACATTTTTTTTTTAATTCACTTCGGGCCTATCTTGTGCTACACCATTTTTTTCCTCGAATTTTTCTTTTTCATGCTATATTGTAATTTTTTCTTGCTCTTTTTCCCCGCTGTTTTGTTTGCATTTCAATCTGATTTCTCATATGGAGTGCCGAGCTTTGGATTTGTTTTGGTGCATGCAGCATCAAGGTTGTGTATATGGTCCTTTGCCAGTTTGCCATGGACAGGGGCTAAGCTAGAGGTTTTTTTTGAAAAGAGGGGACTAGAAAATTAGGAACTTTATGTGTAAAAGTTGTTAGTGTGTTTTTTTTTTTGGGGGTGGGGGGTGGGGTGTTATTGCCCCCCTTCCCATGTACTAGGCTCCGCCATTGGCCACGAAGATCTCAAATGCAACCTCTCAACATGTCTGAACAAAGATGACGGGTTTTAATACCAAATAATAGCTAGGAATATAATCTTATCCCATAAAATGTGCTTTTGGAAGTTTTCCATTGAAGGTCTGTGTGCTCAGCTGCGCATTGTGTTCTAGCCAAATACTCTTGATAATGGTGTGCACTATACTGTGCCATAAAGATTTTGCGATTTCCAACTTCCAAAACCAACAAATCTAATCAAAGGGAACTAATCTAAGGTTGCAGGATACCTAGCATTCATCAAAGATTGCAAAAAAAATTGATCCAAAAAGTGCAGCTACATGACAATGCAGAATCAGATGTGTATTTGGTTCTGAATTTCCCCCACGCATAACACATCTAGGGGGATATAGCCTTTATGTGGCTTTCAAAAACATACATGTCATTGGTGTTATTATATTATATATTATGTATCATACAACAAAATTTTATGTAGATGACTTCACCAATTGTAAAAGGCTTTTGTTGTTTGCTTGTGTCTTATATGGGTTGTATTCTTGTATATTTTGATGCACTGTAGCTTTTTCTTTTCCTTATTGGAGAATAAAAGAAAGTGGAGCATTTGCTCTCAAATTTATTCATTTAACATGTTTGAAGGGCCTTTCTGTTCTATATGTGTTTCTTGATTCCTTTGTAATTGGCTTTAGCCACTCTAAATTTAGTTATATTTCATATTGATGTTTTGTACACCACTGAATACATATCACTAATTTGATTACAGCATTTAATTCAATTTTGTTTGCATAATTGAGTAGGATTTTGGGAAATGTCCAATAACTGGAGAACCCCTCACTTTGGATGATCTTGTACCAATCAAAACAGGCAAGGTATGACATCATGCATTCTTTGTTGTGTGTCTTTCATTTTGACTCTGGAGTATATTAGTAGACTGAGCTGCCTGTGTTTATTGTGTTATTCTCTTCCGAAGATATGCCATGCTATGTACTAATTAATTCAGGATCATTTATCATGCAGATAGTGAAGCCCAGACCAGTGCAGGCGGCTAGCATCCCTGGCATGCTTGGAATGTTCCAAAATGTATGGTTTTTAAGCTGCTGTGCATATTTCATTGCTCTACATTTATTTGGAATTAAATGATGATTACTTTTAATAAACTTTTCAAGTGATTAAATAAATTGAAATACATAGAGAAGTTTACTCTTATTTTGTATAGAAATTATGTAACCATTCAAAACAAGAATGCGGTCTTTTGATACTGACAATTTATTTTGTCAAACCTACAGGAATGGGACGGGTTGATGCTATCTAATTTTGCATTGGAGCAACAATTGCACACAGCAAGGCAAGAGCTAAGTCATGCTTTATATCAGGTATCTAAAGTCAAGTATTTGACTTTCTTATGATATGGTCTTTTTGATAGTTTTATAAATTTTGGTAATTCTGGAAGATTGGAAATTAATTTTGGAAAGATTTATACCAATATTTGCTACAAGTTCATTGCATTAATTGTTGCTGTTGGATTGTAGTTATTATCAGTGTCTTAACTGATTCAGAATCTCAAGTGTATCATAATTTCGTAATGATTTATTTATCTATTTTAAGACTTGCTCTTAAAATCTTGATAAACTTTATCACATTCTTTTACAATAAAAGACTATGGAGTGTTTTTAATATGTAGCCAGCAGTAGAAAGAGAGATTGTTTTTGTTCATTGCCAAAGTATGTTTTTTATTTTTATTTTTATTTTTAATTTTAATTTATCTTTTATACCAAATAGTGATAAAGTTCGAATATAAATTACATAATGAATTAATTTATATGTACCATTGCACAACTTCATACACCCATTGTCTTTTTCTTCTATTTCAATTTCTGTGTTGAGGTACATTATTTCTGTGCTATACGTAATTGTTTATGTGCTATCGTATGTTGTATTCATGTGTTTTGTGAATTTTTTTGTGCTGAAGTTTACATTTTCTGTGTTGTAAATGGGGGTGTATGGAGGTGTACAATGGTACATGTAGTATTACCCTCATATAATATCTTCTTGATGTTGGATTATAATGTGATGACAACTATGCATTTTTACTTTGAGAAGCATGTTTTGTGTATACAATGCTAACGGACTTGTGATAAAAAATGATTTTCAAATGCTCTGAGATTTTTGTTCTCATTAAAGTTAAAATGCAGTTGTTAAATTGTTATAGGTATCTTTTAGAAGCCTGTTTCTCAGTAAGGAAACCATTTCTTGTTTTAATGGCAACTGCTCTTCAATTTATGCTGTTTTATTTGTCTGTCTGATTTAATATTTTTAAATATGAAGTATATATGCGTTGGGTTGTTGTTTTATGATTTTGTTGCAATATATTCTGTTTTCAGATGTGGCTTATTTGTTATCTTTTCAATTTGTAGCATGATGCTGCATGTCGAGTGATTGCAAGACTTAAAAAGGAACGAGATGAAGCTAGGTCATTGCTAACACAAGCAGACAGACCGTTCCCAGTGTCAGCAAATGCCATACTGGCAAATGTCTCTGGATTGAGCAATGGGAAAAGAGGTTTTTCTTTTTATTATTTCTATGTTTTTCTGTTTCTAAAAGTTTACATGATAGATCCGTAGAGGCGTCATCCTGAGTCAAGAACTTGGAGTTTTCACTTTTGGTTTCTTCGGAGCTTTGTCATACATATCTTATTTTTGTTTCTCAACTTCCCCTCCAAATATAGAATATTTCTGTTGGACATATCTTATTCTCAGCTTCATTTAGCATGCTCCTGAGGAGCATAGGCCTCTCCCTGCTGTGCGGCTGTGCCCTAGGTGGTTTGTCTTCTGAATTGGGCCTCATCTCTTTCTGCAGTTCCCTATTGCGTGTTCTATTTTTATAAAGACTTTTTGTATCATTGGTGATGTGGGTTCATTTAAAATTTCCCAAACACTAAGTTTTGGAAAAATCTTCTGACAATCATGGTTTATCGGGTGCCATGCTGTATTTGTCTGCAAAGAAATGCTGGGATTTGTAATGTCTCCTTTTCAGCGTAGGTTTAACTTTGGATAGGAACTCTTGACATCTCTTTGGTGTCTTGCTCATGGTCTATTGCATGCAGCATGCTGCTATAGAAAGAATTTATATGGAAGTTTTAAGTAAAAGCTAAGGTTTGACACATTTTTTATTATTGGTTTCAATTACTAATTTGAATTACTTTCCACACTCAAGCTGCTGAGGATGATGAAATGGCACATGGTGGAAAGAAAATGCATCCTGGAATAACTTCTGCAATAATTTCTGAGCTAACTGACTGTAATGCTGCTCTTTCCCAGCAGAGGAAAAAGCGACAGGTATTCTTTGTGATGATATTGATGCATTGATCTCCTTAATTCCCTTATTTCCGTTATTTGTTGCTATCCATCTTTTATACAAGTTTGCTTAGAGCTTATGATAAATCCGAGTGTAATGGCATTTCTGGTATAACTCTGTAGTCCAGATATGTGTTGTGTATTATCTCGGACCCCTTTCTTTTGAATTTGTTTAATTTGTTATTTTTGTGTCATAATTCAAATGTGTCTTATTGTGAATTTGATATTTGCACTTGATTGTGCATTTTCTTGGGTATATTTCAGATTCCTGCAACTTTGGCCCCTGTTGAGTCTATAGGGGAATATACCCAGATATCTAGCCACCCCTTCCACAAAACAAACAAACCAGGCATTATATCTCTTGACATTCTGCATTCGAAGGTATAGCACCTAATCTTTATGAATCTGAATCATGCAACATTGATGTTTTAACTATGCAACTACTGAGTGCTGATAAAATCTTATTACATGGTTGACAGGATTTAATTGCAACTGGCGGTATTGATACAAATGCTGTTATTTTTGACAGACCATCAGGACAAATATTATCTACACTGAGTGGTCATTCTAAAAAGGTTTTACTTTTCTTGGGATTGCTTAGTTCTCATATCTTCAAAATATCTTAACTGATTACGTATACATTTGGTAGGTTACCAGCGTAAAGTTTGTAGCTCAGGGCGAAGTTTTATTAACTGGTTCAGCAGATAAGGTAATGTGCCATCCCTTTAAATTCGTAGGTAATTGGGTTTCATACTTTTGTTTGACCATCTCTCTGAACCAAAGATAAGGTCCTTAGATTCAGACTGATGGAATGAATCGAGAGATCTCCAATTCGCAGACTGGTTTTGCACTATTGGAAATCCAAATGTGTGAAGTTGTATGTTAACTGTGGGAAACATAATGCTCTCTTCATTTTGTTCTCAAAAGGGATATTTCTTTCACTGCCGGTTTCATTTGGCTACACTTTATGTTATTTTGTGACAAGAGGCGGATTGGGGGGGGGGGGGAGGGTGTGGGTCTTGGCCCCTCAGAAAATGTGGAAACATTTTATATATCTTAATTTGCATATAATTTTAATCAGCATTCTAGTCTAGTGGTTACATGCTTACACTTTTATGCCACATAACCTGTGTTCAACTCTGACTTGTTGCATTTTTCTCTCGTTTATTGCATTTTAATCATATTAACTATTTCTTCCTAATTCGGTAATTACTACTAATAATGTCCCATATTTTTATGTGTCAATCATTTATTCAATTTATAGAATGATTTTTTTATTGTTCCTTCTATTTTTAATTTTTCTCATAAATAATTATTTAATTTTCAAAACAAATACTAATTGAATAGTAGTAAAGTATATACAAAAAAATTAAATTATTTTATTAATTATTCTTTTTTCTATGATATAAAAATAATATGTTAAATAAATTATTTATTGATATAAATATATTTTATAAAAGAAATATTATAGAAACTAATCTATATTATTTATGATATATATTTTTATAATAACAAGGGATAAAAATTAGATATTTATGTGAAGAATAAAAAAACCGAGTTTTTGAAAGGGTTATGAATAATATTAAAATATAAAATTATTATTTTCCAGTATTTGGATATGGCACTTGTAAATAATTATTTTATTAAAAATAATAAAAGAAAATAATGTTGCCACTATATGATATAATATTTGAGTATATAAGTTTTTTAATTTTCGGCCCCCTCTTCCTAACATTTCTAGTTCCGCCTCTGTTTGTGACCCAAGTTTTGAAATATGCTGACAGCCATTAGGGTGCCTAGAGAGATAATTACAGATCCAATTTGATCAAAGTAATATTCCGTGAGCAGAATGACAAAAACTAGGATTCTGACTATCAATCACCAAATCCTTTTACATGTCAGCTATTTTCTTTACAGTTTTAAGTTCTCATCAAATTTATTTTATTTGCAGACTGTTCGTGCGTGGCAACGCTCAGATGATGATAACTATAACTGCAAACACATCCTGAGGGATCATACGGCGGAGGTAAACTAATATAATGTTATCTTTTTCCTGACTTAGTGTCTTGTTTTACCATCCCATATTTTTCTTCTTTAGGTTAATAAAATTTTCTGTAAAACTACGGTGGTATATTTTATCTCTCTACCAGTGCTGAATGGTTCCAAGGTTGATATTGAATGTATTACCATATACTTTGGTTTTCTATAGTGAAATTGAGGCATAAATTTGTTGAGATTATAAATGAGTGTTAGGAGGAATCATTTGTGTTGAGTGATGAGGGCATAGTCTATTACTTGTTATTTTTGCATTTCAAGACATGCATTGCATTTGTATTCATTCTAAAAGCTACCTAATTTGCACTATTGTTTCTCAATAATTTAATCTGTTATTACTCTAGTTTGTCTCGTTTATTTGATGAATAGTTTAGCTGGCCTGGTTTTAATTTTAATTTTAGGCTGATGTCCTGATTGGTTGTCTATGGTATTAATGTGCTAGGTGCCATGTGTTATATTACAAATAAGATTGTAGTTGGACAAGAACTTTTTAGTTTTTCATGTGCATGAAATGATACTTTTGCCATATATGATGTTATGGCTTCATATCTATCTCTTATAATTTATATAAAGAGACCAAAGTAGTGTTATAATAAGCTAATGACGCCTAAGATCTCAAATTTTCTAGAAATTTGCCATGTCAACACCAAACTTATTTTCTAACAACATAGAAAAGAGCATCTGTCTACATAACCACTTATATCACATAATAGAGGATAGCATTTATATAGTAATTTCTCACATTAAATTATCTAATTAGATATAAAAAAATATATCAGAGGGTGTTAATTTGTATCATTAATATTTGAGAAGATTTGACAGTTTCGTTTTTTTTACTAAGCAAACTATCTTTAATCATATGAATGATTTGATGGCTTGGTTTTAATTTGCTTTTTCTTTCCAACACTTCCATACTATATTGCATGAGTGCATCAATTATTTAAGCTTCTGAATGTATCATTCTGTGGTTATATCTACATTTTTGTTGCATGGTTGTGCCTCTTGTGATGAATAGAAATTTCTCATGTGGTTTCTTTCTTCTCATTGATTTCTAATACTGCAGTTGCATAGTGTCACTGGTAGAAATCAACCTCATTTTGGTTTACACATTTTACGGTCGAATTGTATTTGGTCATTCTCCTGAAAATTTTAGTCTTGTAGCCGCTTTTAAAGAATTGAAAATCAATTCAAATTGGATCATAGCCTGATTTCCCAATGAATTGCTAATTAATATTTTGGTGCTTTATTTGGTTAGTACATTATGTTTCAAGTAGTATGACTGGTTAACTGACTGAATCATGTGAAATCCCATCTGTTTGATTTCTCGTCCAATAATGGATTCTTATTTTCCATCAATAATGATTGCCCATGCTTTATTTTGATTTTCTGTAGTTTGATATGATGTATCTTTTGTTACAATTGTTGTTTGACTGTCTGAGGTTCATTTCAATGGTTAAGGAGTCTTGTATAATCCCTCCAACATATTCAGGTAGAAGCTGTCACTGTCCATGCCACAAATAATTACTTCGTGACTGCTTCACTTGATGGAACTTGGTGCTTTTATGATCTATCCTCAGGAACATGTCTGACCCAGGTTTGCTCTCATCTGATCTATTTGGTTTGTGTATTCCTTCTGTTTTCACTCTCCAGTGTTTTCATAATTCTGTGAAGAAAAATAAGAAAATAGAATGAAAACCCAACTGGCCCTTATGTTCTTTAGTTTTCTTATATGCGACGTAAGTGTCATTACAGAATTCCTAAAAGTTTGGTAGAAATCTCTCTTAAGAGCTTCGTTTTGAAGCATGTAAAACAGATTTTTGGAATGATGAAAAAAAATAGTATGTCTGGTAACGAAAATATGATAACTATGAGTTGATCCTATGGAAATAATCCTAAGCAACTTCAATAGCTTACTATTATTATAAGCTGAAGTTGTTCATATCAATTTAACTCCAAATATCAATTGACAAATAATACAAATAATCATTTCATATCCCTTTTAAACCTTTTATCTTGCAAAAAGTAATTTTTTTCAAGGAATCCTAACGAAACATGTCATGTTAAGACCACTTTTCTACTAAATTATCAAACAAATTAATTCTCTTCTAATTGATCATATAGAGTTAAAGACTAAAGAGACTTATACAAATAAGCCATTGTTCAGTAAGTTCAATCGTTCAGCTTTCCCAAATGAACTTAATAATTTGGTCAATGTTTCTTATAAGCATGAACTTTCAAACATAACAGTCATTTTAATACTTTATGTGATTTCTGAATCACAATGATTTTGTTTTGTCTAGGTTTCAGACACTTCAGGTTCTTCTGAAGGCTATACATCTGCAGCTTTTCATCCAGATGGGCTCATTCTTGGAACTGGCACGACAGATGCTCTTGTTAAGATCTGGGATGTAAAAAATCAGGTAATGCATTTGTTTTAGGCAACATCGCATTTCAATTTTAATGTTCATCAATATCTTATGTTTGGTGCTTTTTTTGGCTGCAGGAGAGTGTTGCTAAATTTAAGGGACATGCAGGACCAGTGACTGCTATATCTTTCTCTGAGAATGGGTACTTCCTTGCGGTATGTGAGTTGATGTAACCAGTAAAAGTGGGGTCATTGTTTCTAGAGGTATTCTTATGATATTCTTAAATCTTACAGACTGCGGCTCATGATGGTGTAAAGCTTTGGGATTTACGTAAATTAAAGAACTTCCGAAATTTTGCTCCATATGACTCAGAAACTCCAACAAATTCAGGTATTTATTTTCTCCCAATGTTGACATTTACCATATACTGGCCATGTTGTCCCAGTTATAGAAGTTTCTCAACTTATCTGTATCTTGCAGTTGACTTCGATCACAGTGGATCTTACCTTGCAGTTGCAGGCTCTGATATCAGGTGAGAAATACTATTATAGTGGATTTGGTGATAATTTCCAAATGTTTTATTTCTTATCCTTTTGTACCTGGTTCAATTTATACAATTATTAAATAGTTCAAACCTTATTCACATTTTTGGTGGGTGGAAGAATGAACATTAAATGATGTTGTTGGGATCATGTTGAATTAATAAAAATTTAAAGCATTAAAATCGATTCTGGAGGAATATGGAATACCACTGGCCGAAAATAGGGCATCAATTACGTAAACTGTGAGAACTGAGCAGTGCATCACCAATATGTATGCTTTGGCATTCATCGTGGTTGTCGGATTAAAGAATATGGTTTCCGAATGTTTCTGTATTTCGTCTTCTTTCTTCTCTTTCCCTGTGTATGTGTATAGGGAAAACAGCTTAGTACAATGCCTTTTCATGTACTGATTTAAATGTCGTACATGAAAGCCTTTCTTTTATTTAATTTGCAGTAGCAATATTTTCCATCATGCATTCAAACCAACAAATGACTGTTCTGAACTCTGGCAAAGTTAGGGGTCTATTTGAAACAATAGTATTTATAGTTAGTGGCTTAGTGCCATACTTGGTCTGGGTTTAATAGCAAATAGTAACTAGCTTTGATTGGAAGCCATGTTCATAATTAAATTTCTCTAAGACAGCTCATATTTGAATTATTGCTTAGAGGTAACAAATTTGTCGTCCCTTGATTTTTCCCCTCAACTTATGTCTCATGCCTGTTAACTCGTGCAGGATTTACCAAGTTGCGAATGTGAAATCTGAATGGAACTGTATCAAAACGTTCCCTGATTTATCTGGAACAGGTTTTCCATCTGTTCTTGTCTATTTTCCTCTCCAAGTTGAGTCTGTTAATGTTTTAACAGTTGCTAAGCAGTTACTTCTCATCTTTTATTCACAGGGAAAGCCACCTGTGTAAAATTTGGTGCAGATGCAAAATATGTAGCAGTGGGATCAATGGACCGGAATCTTCGAATATTTGGCCTACCCATTGAAGATGCTACAACCAACGAGTCTTAGGGTCGAATTGTATTTAGTTCGTGAGTGGCAGTTGCTGCATGCTATTGATGCCTTGGTCTAATTGCATGGATGAGAAAATTGAATCAAAGTTTTTACTTTTTTTGCATTAAGTGTTGGTCCTTCATATGCCATTTTGGCGGGGTAGGGTGTTATAGTATGAGCAAATGTAGTTTCAGGCTTCATGCAGCAACATTTCCTCTTCCTTGCCCCGGACTACGTAGAGGTCTAAGTGGCAATTTTTGCCATGTCATCGAAACCTAATGCCTATGTTGAATATTTGTATCATTAATGGTAGCTAATATTGTAACATCATTCTTACTAATGAGGTAGTAGAAATGTATGACCAACTTTGAAATATTGTCAGACTCTAGTTTTGCGTTTGTGATTTTTTTTTATTATTCATAGATTTAGTGGCGGAACCAAGGGGTTCCTAGGTCCTAAGGTGGCACTGGTTCCCACCCTCCTGTTGCTGCCATCGTTCCTCTCCCTCCGTTCTCTCTCTACCCCTCTGTTCTAGCAACCTCGTGCAGTCACCACTATCCTCTGGAAGGGCCTTTGTTTGATCAGATTTTTTTCGTGACTGAGAAAACGTCCCTGGAACTACAAAGCCATCCTTCAACAAGGCTGGAAAATCGACTATCCATGGGTTGCAACCACTCTTACTGATTAATAGAGTAAGCAGTTCTTGTCCCAACTTAGCATGGATCTTCACGGATCTTTAGGATCAGATCTCTATCAGCAGCATTATAACCATCCAAACGTTGGCCAAATGGAAAGCATCTAAGCTATGAGTCTCAAATTATTTCCTTGTATTCGCTGTCTCAAGCTAGGATTAAATTGCACCACATACCAAAAAGCTCACCATGAAGAACGCTAGTGGTTGGAGTAATTCTCATACATCCTTTAATCCAATTTTCAGCAGAGTTAAAAACACAACCAAAACCAGTATCATTGAAACCACTTGGAGGCACCTAATCCATGAGAAGGGAGTTAGAGATTTGAGGCTGTTGGGTTTGCAAAGGGGTTTTCCAAGTCTCTAACATAGGACTTGCAAAGAGCATGGACCTTACCGATAGGACAAGAGTTTCTAGAGTCAAAGATATTATTTCTATCATGCCCTGTGAAGCACGGACACGACACGCGACACGGCGACACACCAATCTCAATTTTATATATGACACGGGGAGACGGTATATATATAAAATATAATATATTTTTAACAAAATTATAATAATATCTTGATATTTTATTTATTTTAAAATTTAGAATATTACTTTTAAGTATTTTTAATGTTTTTTTTAATTATATAAAATATTTAAGATAACTTTTAGTTTTAAGAAATAGTAATATTTACTACTTTTAAACTTATCTTAAGGATATAAGTCAAGAATAAAGCTGGACACGTGGACACGTGATGATATTTTAGAGTGTCAAGTGTGTCTGAAGAGGTATTTTTTTTTTTAAGGACACAGATGGGATACGGAAGACACGCGTGTCGGACGAGTGTCGGTGAGTGTCGTGTCCGACACGTGGATACGCCAATTCAACGAAGTGAATACGCCAATTCAACGAAGTGTCCGTGCTTCATAGATCACACCAAATCCGTCAATGACCTGAGCAAGAAAAAAAAAACAATTCCCTCTTCTTGACATTAGATTTAAGCCAAAAAACAAAGCTATGATTGTGATAGTTAACCAAGAAATTAGGATCAAGAGCATGCCATTCCAAGGTCTTTCGGGCAATCTCTAGCAATGTAAGGTAGTTTCAGACTGTTGGTGACATCTAGAGCACGCATTAGAAGTGGCCATACCCTGCCTAGCATGGAACACATTAGGCGAAGGAGCATGATGAAGAGATAACCAAATTAAAACTTAAATTTTTTTCTTTGGAATTTTAAGTCTCCAAAACTAGGGAAAATTGGAGGTCTCATCCCAGTCAAAATGATTCCTTGCTAACCAACAATATCATTCCTTAGCTTAGAAGAGTTAATAGCATTAAAAACCGGTTGAAAGTATGAATAGGAGTGTGTAGACAATTAAAGTTTCAGGCATTAGTCCTCCAAATAAACATCATCAATAGAAAGACAGAGATGTGTATGAAAGGCAAAAGACTTCCAAGACAACCATGAGGGTGCCAATTCCGAAACCAGAAAGATTGGTTTCTATCACCCACCATCCAAGTGTAGCCCTCTTTCATATTTTTTTCAATCATGGAGAATGTTGTGCTAAGCTTTCGAGGCAATAACAGGAGTATGCCCATCAAGATTCACATGGCCCTTCAAATATTTATTCGTTAAGAGCTGAACCCATAGTTTATAAGGACAATTGACAAAGATCCCAAATGACCTTACCAAGAAGAGCATGATTAGAACAATGAGCATTCCAAATTCCAAGCCCACCAAATGTTTTGGGAGTGACCATAGAATTCCAACTAACCAAGTTCAAACTCCGACCCTTGGTTTTGTTAGGTATCAGAAAAATGAAACAGCAAAATTATACAGATGAAAAATTAAGAATCTGTCTATTATATGTGAACAACTGAATGACTTTCTTTGAGAATATTTACA